>NW_019060191.1:524156-547402 GCF_000696155.1 Zootermopsis nevadensis
TTCACGCACGGACGTCAATGGACTGGCCAGACTGTCATGTGATGTTGATTTGGCCTTGGCCGTGGCAGCGATGCCAGTAGCATTTGAACTTGGCATCTTGGTTGGAAGCGCTGCCAGACGG
The DNA here is from genome assembly GCF_000696155.1 of Zootermopsis nevadensis. Next base: position 524,278 of record NW_019060191.1, read on the forward strand.
ATGCCAGGTGCGATATATGACTACTAAATTAATGCATTGAGTTTGGCCGAGACGCTGGCTTCTGCGCCATGGCCTCTCGTTAGCATCCTAGTGCGATACCGCCCTAAGGGTGATGATAATCCGTAGCACAACTTCCTTCGTAGGGGAAGTAAAGCCGGTGGTCCCATGTCGTAGATTTACGGCATGTAAAAGAACCTTACGAGCATGATACGAGATGTTTCGTAAGTAAAATTCAGCGGCCATTTCTCACCCAAGTCTCTCCTGATTCACTGCTAGATGGCTCTAACAGTCAGATCAGGATTGAGTAGAAATTGTGCAGAGGCAGTGGGCTCGTCACTCACTACTCACAAATGCACGCTCCGAAGACCAAGAATCGAAAGAAGGTACCCAATTTTTGTATTTATTCATGACGCCAGTTAACACATCTAAATATTGGTATTGACAAGGAACCAATTTCTTGCATTTTATTTTTTGTGCTTAGGTATCCGTTCTAAGCCAATCTTAGTCTTCTTACACACTCCTTCTTCAACTTCACTTTATAATTTGCACGTTCTATTTTATGATTTTCTTCTACGCTGAAATACTTAAACAATTTCAACGGTTTCAATTCTTTAGTTTAATTTCCCTGTGTGCTGTTTTCTATAAATAATGCCACTTTTCAAAAGAATTCCTGGGGAATTTTTCAATCCAGTCTTCATTTTTATGAGTTGTTCAATGTTTTAAAATGTTGATGCACTTTTTAAAAAAATTTCTCACTTCTCCCTATGAGCTTTAGATCATTTATATATAGCACGTAAATGATCTCCCTCCTTGTACATTACAGCAAATACCATAAAACGAACTCAGACACATAACGACACGTATTGCAATGCTCGTTTTTCACCATTAAGTGATCAATGTTCTATGTCCGGGACGAAAATTGTGAATGGCAAATGTGCAACGGACAATGTAAATGATGGAAAGAAAGGACAGTATTTACTGACTAAAGTAAATCAGAACTAATATGCACACTGTGCACAATTCCTTGCTTATTTACATTCTTACAGTTGCACCAACCGTAAGATTGAACTCGGAATATCCCTCCGGCAGTATAGTATTTCCCCGCACGATAGCAGCGATTACTAACGTTGCAATGTGTTCAGAAACAGTGATGGTGCGGTGTTTGAGTCAAGGTAATTTCGTACGTTCCTTGTATAATTTAAATCGTTTTGTGTTGTTATTTTGTAATTGTATATTCTTATGTATTCATATGGTTCATAAATTTCTATTCTAGTAACAACTACTGTATAAATTTGCATTGTTTCAGTGATTGCTGATAGATGACACTGTTCTCTACCGTTCGGTATCAAGCGCGGATAACCTAACAAAGAAGTATTTTGAGGTCTGTGATGTGATTGGAGGAGTCTCCGGGACTTCCCGCATTTGTTTGGTTGCATCATACCTGTATCACAAGGATATGTGTTATTACGTAAAGGAGAATGTTATAGTGTTGTCTGGTATTTCCTTAAACTTTGTGCTGTTGTACATACGTGCAAGAAGTGGGAGCAGGATATTTTCTGAATAAAACTAGTGTGTTTAGTTCAGATTGAAAGGTAGGAAGTTGTTTTCGTTTACTATTCCGTTGACGGAAATATGCCCTACCTGACTATTGCTGGGATTCCCATGCTCTCTGCTTAGGTACATGTGGCAGTGGAGTTCGTTGCATATGATTTTGATATCGGTTTTTCCAGTTTTTGAAACTTGTTTTAAATTATAATCGTCGAATGATCCAGATTTTGGATCTGGTACCAAATAGGTGTTGGCTCGTTGTCGACGTTTCAGAGGACTGTGCTGCCATGGATTTCCATTCTGATATAAACCATCTACTTCCCATAATTTTACTTTTTGGCCCTGATAAGATTCAATATGATGCTGAGAACGTGGGCAACAAGCCAAATTCTACACAGGTTTAGCACTCAAAAGTAGTATCAGTGTCTAATGAATAACTGTGAAAACATAAAATCAGGTAAGATTGACTTTGCGAGGGAAAACTGTTGTGTTATGTATGGTGTACATTCATTGGTTTTGTTACTTCGGTTTATTCCATGTCTTTTTAGCAGCTGTCTTTGGCCTTAGGGTGTGATTCAGTTTGCATATTTAGGTTAGGGTGTGATTCAGTTTGCTTAGGGTGTGATTCAGTTTGCATATTTAGGTTAGGGTGTGATTCAGTTTGCTTATTTAGGTTAGGGTGTTTTGTCATATATTTCTTAACATTAGAGCTGGTTCTGTTTATGGCATTGAGCTGAAATGTCCAAGAATAGATGAAAGTAGATTCCGAAGTACCATTTTTAAATCGGCAAGAAGTCTGCTGCCACAGTCTCGACGTATTCACCAAGTTTTGCTACAGATATGGTAATTTAGCATTTTGTTAAGCAATTCAATGATTGGTTCTGATTGATGCTGTTGGGTTCTGTGAGAAGTAGAAAGCAAAGTACTTTGCAGAGGAGTATATTTTGATACCTGTTTGAGTGATTTTTGTAGTTGATGTACTTCGGTAGTATAGAGCCAATTGGCAGGACAGACAAAGCATTGAATAGTGAGGCACTGAAGAGACTCCGTTAATCTTGATCAAGCATAAATGAAGTGTTTAGTTTGCTGACTATAATGCTTAATGCAGAAGTATGATTGTTGTACAGATGTTAGAGCTCCCGAATTTTACTTACATTTTCAGCTGTTACAAGTTGACTTGATAACAGAACCTACTTTTTGTCTTTGTATTCATTTTCTATTACAAAATAAAATTTGAGATTGCATATACTGGATTGAGCCCATACATGCATTGGTAGGGTGTCGTTACTTTGTCACTCCTAAAATTTCTTGAGTGCCATCTACCCCACATGCACTCCCACGATATGTCACAAGAAGTGCAACTCTGCTGGCACTTGAAAGTCTTTATTATGGCATGTAATATTTTAATATGTAAAATTTTTTCTGTTTCAAATTTATCTGCTGACCCATCAGAGAAGTAAACAATTATTTCAGTGGTGATTCAAATTTTGTGGTTGGGAGACATTGTTGGTAAGTAGATAGGTGTTATGAATGTCCTGTTAACTGAATATTTAGAATTTTTGTTAACTTTAAGTTTTGTTTAATTGTGAACATGGATCTTCTCCCACAAGTAGCTTCTGTCATAAGAAATGGATACATAGCAAACAGATGAGTTTCTGGTGTGAACAGATAGTTGAACTGTGCATACCACTGTTTCTTTAGGTTACCAATTTTTTTGTAGTTATGATTTAATATTTGGTTTTCCGGTTACAATATACAAAATATCTCTCTCTAACAAAAACCCACCCACAATGTACAAGTATTCTGCAGCAGTTGTAGCGTGAAATGTAAATCACATTGTGTACTACTTTGGTGCTGTGGTGTTTGCTAAGGTCTTACAGCCAAGTCAAAATTGTTAGGTTGTGATGGGTAAAAGTTTCATAAAACTGTCCCACTATACGTCATGTAGGCACTTGGGGTGAAAGGAGGAATAGCTCCTACTCATTCTTAACTTCAGCACTAGATATAGGTGAGTGGTCAATACCATTCCCTGGCCGCACTTTATAAATATAAATAAGAATGCTGGCCCGCTCCATGCTATGTAGGTGCTTAGGGTGAGAGGAGGTATAACTTATACCCATTCTTAACCTCAGCACTAGATGGGCGTGGTCAGCTTCATAGCCTGGCTGCATTCTACCCCTTGGAAAAGGGCCCTTTGTGCCCACTGGATAGGAGGCTGGGTGGGTCTCAGAGCCGGTCTGGATGCATAGGCTGGAAGAAAAGTTTTCTGTCCCTGTCAGGATCTAATCCTGTCCATTCAGTTTGTAGTCAGACACTATACTGACGGAGCTGTTTTTAAATTAAACAAAAAATGATCAACAGTAGGAAGACAACAGAAAATAAAACATCACTATTGGCCATTGGTCGAGTGTTACCTAGTAATCTTGATACAAGCGTAGAATTACTTCGTGAAGTCAGTGAACTTACTTACATTGTAAGAGCTACTGGAAATGCTTTTGCTGCTGCTGATTTTGAAATGCAAGTCTCATGAATATTGTGCCCTAACCCCTACTTTATCCATGTTCTGTTTAGCAAGCACAGGATTTTTTTTTTAAATTTCTTACTAAAAGTGGCAGTGAATATGCATACATGTTGGCCTTGGAATTGTAAGTGCAAGAATCTGCCTAATTCTGTAGTAGGTGAAACAGACTAAATGCCTACATTTATGACATAATGGCTAATATTAGCAGCACTTACTAATGAACCTGATGTGTTGAAATAATAACTTGTAAAGAGAGAGAGAGAGAGAGAGAGCACAGGAACAACTTCCTTGGCACCACTTACAATGTAGCTAAGTTGTTTTTATTATATTTATGGAATTATTCGAGTCTTGTGCCAGGATGAACTGACAGCCAAAGGTGAACTGTAGTCAGTGACAGAAGCATGTAATTACATAGGGAGAATCACACTTATATGTGTCTGGCAAGTTTATTTTTTATTCATATCAGTTCAGTGTTAAGTGCTTCTTCACTGAAATTGGTTCGTTATAGAGCTTATTAATATGTGACAGAAGGTACAGGCCTGGTTGAGATGTACAACTTTTGTTTGAAATTTTTATTTCAAAGTAATGAGTATTTAATGAAATTATCAAATAATATCTGACTATGCTGTCTGATTATCTGTAGTGCGATGGTAGATTGTTATGTGCACTATATGACATGTTCATAGTAACAAAGGACAATTTAGATAAGCTCCTTTGTTGTTTACTAACAGCAGACTGCCTTAATGATTGCAATTAGTTTAGAATTTAAATATGATGTCTTTTTTTTTCTAATGTAATGTTTAGCTAATCTACTTGGTCAATTAAATATTACATTTGCAGGCTTTGAGTTTTTACTTTTTGTTGTGTACTTCATTGTAAAATGTTAGATTTATCAGAGAGCTAATTCTGAAGGCATTTTATTAAATAGGTTTGTATTTTTCACGTGTACAATCAAGTTTTACTTTGCAGATATAGCAGTAGAATTGAAGACAAACAATATGAGTAAACAGCAAAAAAGGGGCTCTTCTGGTAAGAAGGATAAAGGTCAAGGAAGAGGAGCCAATAATGTGACAAATTTACAAACTTCTCCACAACATAGTAAAAAGAAAAGTTATGGAAAGAGCCATTCAAAACATTCAGATGAAAGTTACGGACAGAATAGCACAGGACGTGACCAAGAGCAACAAGTACCCATGGCATGTTTGGATACGAACATTGAGAAAGAGGGAACTGTGTTGGAGCCTCGCTATACTGATCTGGTTGTCGCTGGAAATGAAGCATCTGTCACACAAAGTGAACTCTCAAGTCAATCTGAAAATCGCGGAGCAGACAAGCAACTTCTGACAAAGAGTAGTAGCACTTTTGGGTTTGAAATAAGTGCCATATATGCATGTGCTAAATGTAAACGTGAAAATTTACTTCTGAAGGAAATTATAGAGACTCATCCAAAGAGAGAATATTATATACAAAAGTTAAAGGAACAGTACAGTGCACATGCAACAGAATTTGATAGACAAGAGCTTCAGACATCTGAAGGACTGCCAGCAGATGAAGTAGAGTCTAAACCAAAGTCTCACATTGAATCTTGTCAGAAACATTCAAGACAGCGTTTGAACAGTGCTGAGAAAGAAGCCAGTAGTGTGCCTTTTGTGGTAAGTTCAATTTAAATATTTTTGTCAGTCCAAGACAGCAAACACCAGGCATCAGGTCAGCATGACACCTAGAAGGCATGTCATGATGTTTGTTTTCTGAAAGGTTTGTATGTAGAATTCTGTAAGGTAATTGAAATTGCAAGCAAACAGGAGGTGGTGTCATACTGATGCCTATAAAAGTAAAAGTTATGTGATGAGAAGAAAACTACAACATTTTTGCTATTTCCAGATACCATTGTCAGTGTACAAATATGTCTTACCATTTTGTATATTAAACATGTATAGTAGGCCATGAATAGAGAAACAGTCATTTGTTTATTCTGTGAGTGTTTCATGATATTTCTGTGGCTTTATATGAAATTCTTGTTTATTGCAAAATGTTAATTAGATTGAAGATTTGGAATATCTTCTTCCTTGGCTCTACAACCCAGTTGTGGGTCCATGCCGCCTCCTTTTCTGAGGTTTTCTAGTCTCTTAAGTGTGCATATGTGAGTAGTGAGTGACCAGCCCACTGTCTCTGCACAGTTTTTACTCAGTCCTGATTTGACTGCTAGAGCCATCTAATAGTGAATCAGGAGAGACTTGGGTGAGAAATGTAAGCTGAATTTTGCTTACGAAACATCTTGCTTCATGCTCGTAAGGTTCTTTTACATGACGTAAATCTACGACATGGGACTGCCGGCTTCACAGATTTTTATGACCCTTAAAAATCCATCGACCTCGGCTGGGTTTGGTGAGCACACTAACCAGTAGTCCACCGAATGCGACATACAATATATATGAATATACTTATTTTAAACAGTCACTTACATGTCAACATAGACCAGTTCAGTAAAATTGTGTCCAGTGGCTTTAATATGAAACCAACAGCATAATCTAAGTGAAAACTTGATATGCACATATAATGGTGGTAATATGTATTTGTATAGAGGCTAAAACTGATGGTCATAAAACATGTATGACCATGCTATATCTGCGTATGTTCCTCTTGATTTCGGACTTCTTTAGGAACAAAGTAGTATCATTGATTGTGTTCATAATAATACATTTTGGTATCTGGAATTATATTTATTAATTGGATTTTTTGAAAGGTTGTGTTGGTTAATTTTCCTGCTACAATGTCAGGTAAATCATTCCTTCCTATCTTAACCTCATCAGCCTCATAATTTAGAGTTATTCATATTGTTTCCTTAGTCCTTCACTCTTAACAAATAAGTGCCATGAATTCTGAATACCTAGGAAATAAGGAAGAATCTTTTAAGTATGACTCACGTTTCATCTGGTTGCATGTTACAGGATTACGTATCATAGTTTGTCATGTGCTTGTTTGATTACACATGCACCCCATGATGTCTGTGGATGTCTGTGGTATGTTTGTTTGTTAGAACCTACATTCATTTACATTACATTTTCATGAAAATCACCCTATGTCTTCAACGTAACTTGACCTGTGACTTGTCTGCTGCAAGCCTTTGAATAATCTCTATTAGCATAAACACTTAGAGCAAAACAAAATTCATCTGTCACTGGCTTCCAGATCTGCAACATTTTGCTTTGAACGCGACTCCCTGTAATTTTATAATCTCATTGTGTAATGTCAATGAAATTTACAAATTCCTTCCCTTTATTTTCTTTTAAAGCTGACATTTATTTTGAGAAATAGTTTATAATGGTCTTGATTTTGTGAATTGTGTAGGCTACTACTAATGATGGTATGAATTTAGCTTTGAATCTCCTCACTCTATTCATCGCCCCTTGTTTCACAGCAGCATTGACAGTGTCTGTTATGTGCTGGAAGCTCAGTTCATATGTGTTTGTAGCAATTATTCAGGATTATCTTTATTGACATTTTCAAAACATTTCATAACACACACCATGGCAGGAATTTCAGAAATTTGAATAATGGAGTAAGCCTAAAAATTCAAAATCCAGAAACTGTGGGTTCTCTGCTGACGATGCTTCCAAAGGTTTGAGCAACAGATTCAGTGTACTGGAAACAGACACATTGGAAGTTGGCCAGTGAAGTCCTGATTTTGATTATGTCCTCATTACGTTTATGCTCATTTGGATGACGTGAGCTGTTGTGAATATTCTGACTGGATGTGGGATTCGTAAATCTTGTTAGGTTCAATGTGTTGTGTTTTTGATGTATAATCAAGTCAAAAAATTTAGTATTTCATTCCTTTTTTCTTATTGTAATTTTTGTAGTAGGGTGTATTGCGTTTCATGTTAATTTGTGTTTTATTTCCATCGATAGCGATAAGAAGGATATCCATGCACCTAAAATTTACAATAAATTATATTTTATTAGTGAATTTTATGCTTGACAATGTTCTAAATGTTGTATGTTTGTTTATGCTATTATTGCTGATGTTGGTCCACCCATTGCTGAGCTATTGTTTTGTTTATAGTATTGCATATCAGATTAGAAGTAATTTTGTTGCAATATAATTTGTAGTATGTTTTGTATGTCATAAACTAAGTTTTCCACAATTTTTTTATATGTTGTGAATTGTGTGTGCTGTATCTTGTGGAATGTTTGTTTATATACAAGTCTTATATAAAATGAATGTAATCTGACATTAGGGTGTTATTTAGATCATTAATTAATTGGAATTATTAATGTATGTATAAGGGAGAATCAGTGTTTTACTGATTTTGTAACAATTTTGCAATGTTGTATGCTGGTGAGTTCTTCCATTTATCTGCTGGTTGAATGGGTATTTTTATGTAGTTTTATTGCATGTAAATTGGGTGCTGTGGGATTCATATTACTCTACTTCCTTTATGTTTATTATATAATATTTTGTTTTTGGAATTGGACCCTAGGATTGGTGTTTGGATTTATAAATTGGTACACTATATGTGTGTAACTGAGAATAATCAAGAATCAACACACCCTCAGGGGGGTTAAAACACTTGACCAACCCCCATCCGGGGGAGTTAGTTTAGTGTCTTATTCAAGTGTTTTAACCCTTGAATGAGCTGTATGACTTGAATGAGTATTATTATTAGTATCAGATTAACTTGTTGGTGTTGGTAACGTCTTCTTTCACTTTTCTTCATTTCTTAAATAGTCTTATGTCGCTGTTTGGAGGCGATGTGCTGCTTCTGGAGCAGTGATCATGCGCCTGTCTTGGTACTTGGTGATCTCGTTGTTGTGAAGCATTATTTGTTTACTCGGCATTGTTGTGGAACACAACAATGCCGAGTATAAAGAAATATAAGTTGACATTGTTGATGACGTCATTTTTTGACGACGACAAATCACGAATTTTTATAGTAGAAGATACGGTGTGAAAACAAGGAATAAGAATCATCTTCATAAATCAGTTGCCAACCTTTTTGTGTTTTCAGAAAGGTGTTTACTGTAGTGGCTTCAAAATCTATTTTTAATATAAAAGATAAATTTAAAGGAGCATTTAAGAGGTGCCTAAATACACAGACATTTATTCTTCTGAGGAATTTCCACTGTTTAAGGACTTGAGAACCTTGTGGAAGTTACTTTACTTACATAGTATAAATCATTAACATATCTGCTATATGGCAGTGGGTTTGAAGTAAATTATTAATATTTCTATGCTAAACCTTTATGATCATTCTGAAGGATATTTATGATGGTGTACTGCTATAGTCTTGGTTGAAATTCTGGACTCTATCCACTGTCTGTTTGTCATAACATGACATTTCAGGGACTGGCTCTGTCATCAGGTAAAATATGGGGGACAAGGGGTTTCTAGCCTGTGGGGTCCCTTAGAAGGAGCTAGTCACCATCACTGGACATCATGTTATGACAAACAACACACGGTGGATAATGTGCAGAATTTCAACAGAATATAAACCTTTATTGTTAAATTATACTCATTTGTGTCTTTTGTATCCTGTGACTTATTCCACGTCTTGTAATTAGATCTATGGAGGGGTGGGGGGGAGAGAGTGAGCGAGCATGTTACTTGTATCATTAAGTCGGTTGAATTATATAATGAGATCAGGTCATATCCTCAAGTCACTGATGTTGATGGTTCCAGAGGGAGCACTTGATAATGGTTAATTGTTACCTAACCTTTTTCCACCTCTTACAAACACTGATTAAATTTAAAATTAAATTGCAGAAATCAGTTGCTGCATATGTAAACATGATGTATTTCTGTTAACAGCAATCAAGATATGATACTCCTATAAATGATCTCCCATGGGATTGGGATGATGACATGATGGATATCAGTGTAGTAGAAAGCAAAGGCTCTACAGGACATTCAAAACATGGAGACGAAGGAAATCGGTTTAAAGGTGCACAACAGTGAGTGTAGTGTATCCATCTATTCAGAAGCATGTTAGACAAGTATTCATTACCAGTGGCTACTAACTTCTAGTACAGAATTTTATGTTTTTTTACTATGAGGACAGAAGTAATGGACTGACACACACAGTTAACAAAATATTTGCATACGTTTCTCATATTTTGCTGTTGCTTCAGGATACTTTGCTGCTTCACGTTATATTTGCTAGTTAGTACATTCCTATTCATAATTTAGAGATGTTAAATGCCCCCTGCAACCTAACATATGAGAATGTACTGTTCGCAACTGTAATCTTAAGACTTGCAAGGAATGCAGGAAGTCTGAAGCGTTTAAGGCTGACGCTATCTTTCCTCCTCCACCCCACTTCCTCACCCCCACAAGTCTCAAGATTACAGTCGTAAACAGTAGTAGATGCTTCGCTGTTTTACATCCAGCATTGCACATTTTTTCCTTCAACGTGGTTTCTTTGTTCATTTACCCGTAAAGTTAAAATATAGCACTCTATATCATGAGCCTATGTACTTCATTCAGTGACTGCATGCGTACCATTTACCTGGTGATTCAAAGCCATACAGCCATGCTTTAAGGGGTTGTTAGGACATCATTTTGAGGAGTAAACAGTTGTCCAGTTCACAACCGTGTCAAAGTTTGGTACTTAGTACTGAATTGTTTATATGTTAATATGGTGGAGCCATTGTTAACCTAACAAGATAGAGCACATGTTGCATTTATGTATGGTTCACAGTACTTTTGATGGCAAAATATTGATAATTGAAATGGGATGGCATGATCTATTAATGCAGAGTATTTTGATATTCCTGTTTTTCATGCCGTGTTTATAATTGTTTGAACCATTTTTTGAGCAGCTGCATTGTTTATGGGGGTCCCATCAACTGGCATCCATGTTCTGATCAGAAGCCACTTGATTTTTTTGCTATGAGTGCATCAAAACACTTTGCTACAGATGTACAAGATTGTGACAAACTGGTTATAGGTGTGGCAGAAATTAGGGGCCAAACTAGACTTCGACATTTCAGATACACATTGTTACTCTCAGCTGTTATTTTTAGTCACTTGCACTGTTTCAGATTGAAACAACCTTTCAAACCAATCATTGCTTCATATACTGCCAAGTCACTGCTGGGATCATAAACTATCTTAGGTTGTTTATTTTGTTACGGCTGGTCTTTGTGCAGATCATCTTAGTGTTCATAGTTATGTGTGCTGCATACCACAAAAGAGTCTTACTGTACGACACATGTCAGTATTATTACCTTGAAAGCGGCAACTTAATTCCAGTGTTCTAAACAACTTCATGTAAATCAATATACAGGTAAACCTAGATTTGCGCCAGGGATGCGTTCCTGGACGAACCGGCGTAAATTGAAACTCTTTTTATAATGTAAAGCAATGGGAAGTCAATGACATGCGTTCCCGGCACCCAAACATTTAAGTTCCTCAAAAATTGACTTCGCCTTATCCGTGATAGCAATTTCAGTCAAGGGAATGTTTTTTCGATTCATGTCATCCACCCATAGCAACAGTAATTTCTCCATTCTTCTAAAAGTTTACTTCTGCTATAACTCGCTTGCGTTGCACTTACTCTCGTAGCCTGTTGCATTGACTGTTTTATTTTATATGAATTTTTGATTATGGTAGTCTCAGTGGAAGGAGGCAACTTCATACTTCTGCATACATTACGACGGGTTTCACCACCTTCTATTCTACAAATTACGTCCATCTTATCTTCTAACGCAATAAACCTACGCAACTTTTTAGCAACACATTCACTTCTCTTACCGGACATGGTGGCTCTTCTACAATTTATAAATATAAAACAGTTGCTACTGCAGAATAGTGGTCGAACAACAACACAAACACGTTTAGCGCACAGTTTTCAGCATATTCAGTGTGTCAACTAGAAGCGAACTGAGCACATTTTTCCTTACTCCCTTATCAGGCTGAACGCAAATGCTCACGTCACTGTTGCGCAATGTTGGTGGATTTTTAGGAGATTATCTCGCAACTACTTAGCAATGAGTGCAGGGGTGACAGTATTCATAATTTTTATTCAAAATCAGCTATGTAAGAATTACGATTTAGTATAAGAATCGGTACGAGAAACATTGTAGAACGTTATATATAATAGTAAAATTTTATTTTATTTTTCACTTTTTGACTTGCTGGATTCAAAAGCGGTGTTATTCTGAATCGGCGCAAATTGAACCGGCGCAAATCGAGGTTTACCAGTACTAATATATACTTGAATTTACATAGCAGTGCTCTTCCGCTTTAAATCAAAACTTGTCTCTTGGATAATTGGCCTTCAGGTAGTTGAGAGTCTACTGTATGTGAGGCAGTAACTGGATGTGTATGCAGTGCTAGATTGCAATTAGAATTAGAAGTGCTCTATGGTGCACACCCAACAGATGTAGTACATGACACATCGTACATTGTGGCTGACAGGCTGTGACACTCGACACTGTAAAACATCAAAAACAAGCCTGAATATTTGTCACTTTTGAAGAAGGTGGCAGAAGGATTGCTGGGTAGCGTGGGAGCTGAAATTTCAGAACAGTCACAGTATATCCTGTGGGTAGAGGGAATTTTGCGCACAGATTTCTTGCAACAGAAAACAGAGCAAAAGGCATGGACCAGTTTATGTGTAGAGTGCATGCAGACAAGGGAAAACACGCTGGAAAGGCAGTAAAGAAACATTACTGTGTACTGTCATAGGTGTGTCTTTGGACTGTGTTTTAGAGACTTTCAAGGTTCTTCATACCAGGCCGGATTATTGATAGTAATGCTGCAAAATAGTGAGAGACCCATAGATAAAGTGTTGCAATCTGTTTTACATGCATAAAGTTATAGGTAGTTAATTTTGAAGATTTCTGTCTTCTTGGTTGTTGCGCTGTGTAGTGTGTGTGTGTGTGTGTGTGTGTGTGTGTGTGTGTGTGTGTGTGTGTGTAGATTGATAAAATTGGGAGAAGTGTCAGCAGCACTAAATGTCATTGAATATTTTATTATTACTATTTTTTGGTATTGCTATAATATTCACACACTAAGCCGGGTGTTTACATATTTTTGTGTACAGAATTCACAAAAAATATAATGTGTCATTGAAGTTTGAAGGTTTCTGTTTATGTGTAATCATTAAAATTCAAAAGGGACATTAGGTTTTTTCAACCTGATAAATTTTACAGTGTGTATGGACAAAACCACATGTATGGAGAAGCTGAATACCTACTTGAGTCTGAGTTGAAGGATGGGTCACAAAAGATACAGCTTTAAAAATTGAAAGAGAAGTGCAGAAGCTTCTATCCAAGTATGAAGCAGGGGTTTCTACTGAAAAACACAAATTAACCCCATAGCCTAGGAACTGACACATCTATGTGGATTGCGAAAAATTCATGAAAAGAATATTCCTCAGAGACCAGTAGTAAGCTCCTTTGGCTTTCCATGATTTTCTGTGGCTGGTTTTTGTTCCTTTAATCTCATTTCTGAAAGAAACGACTTCGGTCTTCACATAATTTTTTTATAGTGATTAGTTGCACTTACCAGCACTTGAATTGAAGACTTTTTTTAGTTTTGACTTTTCCTAATCATTTTCCTGGTTTCAATGCATAAAAATGCCAATTTTGGAACAAGTTGTTTTATCCATTCTTGAGCTGCAAGCTTACATATATGTTGAGTCACACAACCCATATTAAAATATATATCTTTGCTTGAAAGTGCAAGGATGTCTTTTTTCACCAGCATAGTGACTAATTGTTGAACATTGCCTGGCATCTCACTTAATTTGTCAGAATGTGTTTAGGGATTCTCCTGTGCCAAACAAATCAACAATATTGAGCTGTGCATTTTAGATGTCACTGCAGGAATTATTCACCAGGCTTCATCAGACATGAGTAAAAGAGAAAATGGATGCATTGCTGAGCATGGTGTACATTTCCAACACTCTGAAAACACGATAGACATTTGCAGCATTTTTTAACATTTCTGATTTCAGTGTAATTCATTTTTTTAACAAATAGAATGTGCCAGGAATGTATTGCATGACTTTTTAATGACTCTGTATAAGATGTGTTCTAAATTTTTAATGCCAAATTGGATATGTAGGTATCATCTCTTACAGATGGTTTGGGTTACAAAAGAGATACATGGGCCAGTATAACATTTATGAATTACCTGCTGCAGATGATGATCATAAGCAGGTTTTATAAGTGGCATTTTAATGTTATTTCTGTTGGGGCTTGAAACTAGTATGAGCAGGGAGCCCAACAGTGTAGGCTTTTGCCCTCCTTTCACCTGAAGACAAGTAGTACCAGTGTTCAAAACATGGTCTTAGTTACACCTAGACAATTGATAAAGTCCAAGAAAACAATTTTACACGATGTATTTCTATCTTGTTCATCAATCTGACTGCAAAAACTTTTAAGCATGCAGTTTAGGGTCATTTAATTATTGTCCAGACTCGAATTGTTACTTGTAAAAGCATGTAAACCTTAAGAGACCTGAGTTAACATTTATCTTTTAGGGATAAGGGTTTCAAACTCTTGTACTGCAGACCTGAGTTAACATTTATCATTTGGGGATAAGGGTTTCAAACTCTTGTACTGTGGGACTGATGGTCAGACTTGTTAATGCTGTGGTGGTATGCTACTGAGAGAGAGAGCCAACTGAAGCATGCAAAAGCAACAGTGCACAGTTGATGATACACAAGCATTAATAATTTTTGGAAAGTTCAGACATGTGGTACACTTCAGCTTCCTCTGTATTTGAGCTAATTGTAATATGAGATTTAGTACTCTTTCTGAAGTTTGGTTACATGCGTTCCACTCCTGTAATGTGAGAGTGCAGTTACCGGTCATGAACCACATTCCAAGACGTATTCTGTGCACATTTAAAGTTTTAGAAGACACTAGAAGACCCACAGTATTGCAATACAGAATTTTTATACGAAGTACTATCCATAAATTTACTTTAGTGTATTAAAGAAGGGAGGTTTGTAGGATTTGCACTGCTCAGTACTATTGTCCTAGTAACATTTCACCACTGTATACAAAGTATGAGCAATGTGTACGTGTAATAATGGAGCAAAGTTAATTCTTTTTGGTGAGTACTTCTTAGCCATCCCATTCCATAAACCAAACCTTAATGAGTTGAGTCAAAATCACTATGTTTAGTGCAGATACTAAGAAATCTGATGCAGGTTGTGAACTTGGAACCAGTGCAATGATCTTGAACCAGTTTGGCATTCCAGAACATTTTTCCTCATATTTAATACTACAACATTTTTGACTCTGGTAACACGTCATACATTTAGGTTTGTTATTCATGATAGATTTAACTCTTTAATATTCAAAACTCAATTAGTATTTAAAAGTGCAGCTTTTACCTCCAAACAGCCAACAAAAGAAAACAAATGTAATTACTTTAATAACCTTCGTGAAAATATTTGTTATTTATTCTGAGAACCAACTGAAACCCACGGACTCTGTAAGCGCCGTGTATAAATATAAATTTAACTTTCACTAGTGATACAGCTACCAGGTGACTTCCAAAGGGTTAAAAAAAAATTGCACATTAGAGAAAGGAAGGAGTGTTTGTGTCTGATGTAGCTTTCTCCGGTCCCTAATAGAGAGTGTGATGAAAGTGGAGGAAGTGGAAGTAGGCAGATGAATAAAAGAAGAGACAGAGACAACCGCAGCAGAGAAGGGGAAGAGAGGAACTACAAGAAAGGAAGTCAATGTGATGACAATCGCAACTGGAGAGAACCAGACAGCAGAAGTCGGTGTCATAATGCAGATGATAGAGGTAATAAACCATTTAAGATTTTAAATTGAAAGTTCCTGCTACTATAAGAACAACATATAGCAAAAGTGGGATTTGAGGTCTTCATGCTGGTGACAATTTATGTTTCTGTCTTCTGAGATGAGACTCACCCTGCACTTTTGGCTGGTTACTACATTTTGAAGGAATCTGTTGCTTCCATTTTTGGGGTAATGTTGGTAACCACTTACTAATTTACAGACTGTCGTAATGCAAAAGATCAGTCTTGTAGCAGAAGTGATCATGTTTTGAGTGATCAGATTACTTCCTCTGAATATAATGATTAATTTCAAAAGTATTATCAGCTATTTTTAAAAAGTGCATACATTTTTGTTTAGAGCTCCCCATTGTATCTTCACATACTGCACATTGGTTTGGGTGTCGGGTGGTGAGGGGCTTAAACTCCCCATGGCCACCACCACCACCAGTAGAGCACTAACTCTGAACTAAAATTCAAGTCTCGTTATTTCTTGCATATGAGATATCTGTTTTGGGTGGTTACATTTCTCTGGCCAAAAACAAAAATATAAAGAAATTTTACCAATATAGAAGGACAGGAAAGAGAGGGAGACTCCCCATTAGGTGGGTTGATAGTGTGGAACAAGATCTTCAAGCTCTTGGAGTCCAGTGATTGAAAAGGAAAGCCGTACATAGGGACCAATGGAAGCGCATTGTTGGGGCGGTCAAGGCCTGTAATAGGCTGTGGAACCCATGATGATGATGATATGGAATGTGGCTTCTATAAAACACATGGTCAGTTTTTGGTTCTTTCTGATGCACTTAAAATTTCCAAAAATGTTAACTTTTCTTCTAGAGAGCCTGTTTCCTTCAGGGGGCTGAGTATTTGAAAACCATTGAGTGCATACAGATGAGAGAGAGAGAGAGCACACGTGTGCGTGTGTATATATTTTCTTTTTGACATTGTAGGGTTTTTTCCAGGTGGAATGGGTGGTAGCAGTAGGTTTAGAGATTACAAAATAGTTGAGGAAATTGATGGCAACCTCTTTGAAGCCCCTAAGGAATACTCTCTGGCCCACTGTGTTGCAGCTGACATGAGAATGGGAAGTGGTATAGCTGTGACTTTCAGGTACAGAAACACTATTAATAATCTCCAATATTTGAGAGTAGCGCTGTAATATACTCTATATGGAAAATAGTACATAAGTTTGGAAGTTAAATGCATGCTATTATTTAAGTAGGTTTTAGACATTTCCATGCATAACAATGATACACTGAATTAAAATACCATCAACACATCTTTTTTACTGCTGAATCACATTCCTTCACTGGATGTTTCACTGTACTATGCACAGCGTCATCAGCCAGAACATATGCACTATGAACTCGGGTCACTTTGACTAGTGCATGTGTATCATATATCATGCATTCACTTATGTTGTCATTAAAGTACATAGTTGGGTAGTAAGAAGTAAAATTAATAATTGTTTTCTGTGAAGTCTCTGTTATATGATGAATTGCATACAGTGAAATCTCTTTCGTGGTTTATATCATTCCTGTGTTACCAATTCATAGGAAGGGTGAAAAAACTGTAATAATAATCTCTCTTATTATCTGCCTACAAAATTTTATCCAACATTATTCTGATTAGGCTGACTCCATATGCCGATGAAATTACTGGAGATCATCAGTGTGGGTTGTCATAATAGATCTACAACTGATAACATTTTCTACATTTGCCAGATACTACATAAAAACTGGGAATACAATTGGACAGTCCATCAACTATTTATAGACTTCAAGAAAGCTTGTGGCTCAGTTAAAAGAGTAGCTCTTGACAGTATTTTGCTTGAATTTGGCATATCTAAGAACCTAGTCAGGCTAATTAAAACCTGTTTCAGTATAACCTCTAGCAAAATTTGTGTAAGTGAACATTTGTCTGAAACAAGACATGCCCTGTCACTGCTGCTTTTCAGTTTTGTCTTGGAATATACCATGAGGATAGTCTAAGAAAATTAGGGCAGTTTGGAATTGAATGAGACACATAGGCCTTTGGTCTATTCTGAAATTAATCTGCTGAGCGTTAATATAAATACTATAAAAGTGAACACAGAAACCCTCTTGAGGACTAGTAGGGATGTTGGACTAGTAATAAGTGCAGAAAAGACAAAGTATATGGTCATGTCCCAGCATCAGAATTCAGGACAGAACCAGAATATAAGGATAGCTAATAAATTGTTTGAAAATGTGACACTAACAAGTCAGAATGGCACTCATTATGAAATCAAGAGCAGATTAAATTCAGGGAATGCTTGCTATCATTCATTCCAAAATCTTTTGTCCTGTCTCATGTAAAAAAAAAAGCACTAAAGAATAAAATATACAAAAGTGTAATTTTGCCATTTGTGCTG
This sequence comes from Zootermopsis nevadensis, assembly GCF_000696155.1. The sequence goes on from NW_019060191.1 coordinate 542,501, forward strand.
TATGGGTGCGAGGGAGATGGGTAATGGAGAAATTTGCATAATGATGAGCTTCATGGCCTGTACTTCTCACCTGATACTGTTAGGGCGATTACATTGAGTCATGGTGGGTGCGTCATGCAGCACACATGGGGGGAGGGTAGAGACTGCTGGGAAGACCTGTCATGCAGCACACATGGGGGAGGGGAGAGGGGATAGACTGCTGGGAAGACCTAGGCATAAGTGAGACGATAACATTTAGATAGACCTTAGGGAAATAGGATTTGATGGAGCGAACTGGATGCAGCTAGCGAAATTTTGTTAACACAGTGATGAACATACTGCTTCCATAAAGAAAATGGGCTGTTCTTTGGCAAACCAAGTATACAATTGACTTTTCAAATAATTTTCCGCACCATAGAGTGAGTGAGTATGTATGTATGTAGAGAGAGAGAGAGAGAGAGAGAGAGATCAGTCCAGTGTACAATATAACTAATGTAGCCATGTGCAACCAAAATATATGGTTATCAATTTCCTAAAATATGGCTTACTGTACAAAAATTTGGTACGTAAAAAAAGACTTCATTAATGTCTGCTGCTTTTATTTGCATATATAACAAACTTTAGCTGAGAAATTATCTAGAACAGTTCACACCACTGTACAAGGTGTGACAATCATGTTCCTGGAAAACCTAGATATATGTCACATCGAATAATGAGTGAGCATTAACTGAGCAGCGACGTGTTATGTGTCGGTAGTGGCAAATAAGGCAGTAGTAGTGAAGCAGTGGCAGAGTTATTATACAAGTTTGTGTTTTTTGTCTCAGTGGAAAAATGAGTGATAGGTTGTTGGAACAATGCATTAACATAAAATTTAGTGCAAAGTAATGCAAAAGTGTGAGTGAAACTCTACAGATGTTAACAGAGGCTTATGGTACTGATGCTAAGAAAAAGACCAAACAGATGAAAATGTGGAAAGAACAAGCTTGTTGAACAAGGTCAATCAGTGAACCAGCATTGTTATCGGGAAACATTGGCAAGGGTACATGAGGCTATTCATTAGAGGAAACCTGTGTTTCCATCTTTTTGAAACATTTCACGTAATATACTCTGCTCTGAATTAACTATGTTGTTGTAGTGACATGTGAATTAATTTTAATGTTCAGAAAGAAAATGGTTGAATTAATAAAGTCAGGAAGTGTTCTGCAGGAGTGACATAGGATTTTCTGATCTTGTAAAAGTGTAATCAGTAGAAAGTTACAGTTGGATGCTTCCAACATCAACACATGCCAAGTGAACAGATTGTTTTGAGAGTGCATTTTATACTATTGAAATTATGACAAGCCAAAATAGTCCATTTTAAATTATTTAGAGTATATCACAACATTGTTTCATTTGGGAGTAAGTGGCAGAATATTTGCTTGTATTTGCAAACTCTATCTAGAAATATGTTTCAAGTAAATCTCCTTATATCTTAATTGCGTCATGCTTGTGTTCTTCAATACAATACTTTTATTCACCGTCTTTACACAAGCTTATAGATTGTTAAAATCACATAAAATTATAACATTTCAACATTTGATATTGTTACATTACTTTCAGAAGAGTTCCTGAACTGTTGCAGCAAGGGGCAGGTGTTGGTCAGGTTGCTGTCCTGGAGCATGAGGGTCGATTCATTTACTATCTTGTAACTAAGAAATATAGTAACGAAAAGCCTTCTTTAAGTGACCTGGTTTCTTCACTGAAGAAAATGAGAGATCATTGTGTTTCATCTGGTGTGAAACAGCTTGCTATGCCAAGAATTGGCTGTGGATTAGACAGGTTGGATTGGGGTAATGTGAAACGAAAGATTGAAGAAATATTTTCTGATCTTGACATCAGAATAACAGTTTACAACTTCAACCAGGTGAGATTACATTGGCTAGTTCTATTTCTGTAGTTCATATTAAAATAATGTGCTTGGTAAGCTGGTATATGGATACGAGTTCAGGTAGATAAGCAAGTCAGCAAGTGTGTGCATAGCACGACTGTTAAGATGTGTTAAGAACACTGCTCACATCTTGGTAACCATGGAAATTTGTGCAATATTAGTGTAAATTTCTTATTTATTTTTATCTCATTTGTCTTATTACCTCGTTGGTAAGCATGGCAACAAAAGTAATGATGGTATTGATGCTGACTGCAGTAGCCATGGGAGCCAAGGGAACTGTAATAACCATGTCATGACAATTTCACAAAAGGATCATCCTACCACCTTACTAGTTTGAGCATCCATCATCTTGGGGATTAAAAAGTGCAAAGTAGTTGTAGCATCCAGTGGTATAACATCCATGCCAGATTTAATGAAAATTAATTCGGTCATTATAGGGTTACTATATGCTTAAGGATGATGGGTGTGGGGTTGATAACCCCGCCCTGTAAAATGTACCTTGTTCGAAAAATCAGATGAAGCAATTGCTGGATGGACTCATTCACGGCGGACTGGCAAACGGATTGTCTCTGAATGAGGAAGAATGGAAGAAGCTTTTGAAGAAGGCCAGGGCTCACACAGGGCTGTAGAGCTAATGATGATGACTAAATTTATAGTTCTTCAAGGAACTCCAAAAATGGTGTGACATCACATTGCTGTATGTTGACTAGTGCCCATCTCTGACAGCATTACATTAACTCATAATCTTTATATCCCTGATGGTGGAGACAGCTCATACCTCTGAAACATCTGAAATCAGCAATGACCTCTTCCACTAGTTTAAACACAATATTATTATACTGACTAGTGGTCTGCTGGTTACCTTACTAAATGGTATTGGGCTTAGTCCCAGTTCCAATTACAAACTCGGTTGTAACGAGATCCAAGGGACCAAGGAAGAGTGCTCGTTACAACCGTTACTCGTTATATCCGTTATTATAGCTGTATGTTACTTTTGCTGAATGTTTCATACTGATACAGGAAAATTGCATTGGGTAGCTTGCCAGGTAGTTTCTCTCCCTTGGTATTCTGATAATCCATAACATTATGGAAGAGATAGAAAAGACGATTAAGAGATTGGAGAAAAAACAAAAAAGTCAATGTCACGTGCATCCACAGAGTAGGACACGCACTATTCAAATGACACAGTGTTGTAGGAGAATCAATCTGCCCTCCCCAGTCATGGGTAACAATTTAGATCACTATACATTTGCCCTGATACCTGAGAGCTCCCATAGGTCCTCAGGACCCCTGCCACGCAGGGTCTGCGAGGATTTCTGCTTCACCACAGGAACGAGGACAGTGCGTAGTGAGTAGTGTACCTCACTAAATGGGATTCTGAGAACGGAAATCGAACCAAACCTACTATGAATGTCAACTATATATCATTAAAAGAGTTAGAAATTGCTATTGGCAGGGATGTGGAAAGATATGGGGAAAATGTCTTGAACGGGCAAACACAGGTTCATACATCATACTTGCAACATAATATGCTCTTGAACTTTTACCCCGTGTGACTGTTTACAGAAGCATTTCACACCCATGTTCACTGGACCTTTTTGACTTGTACTGACATCCTGAAGCTCTGCTGTCATTTATGGCACAATTTAGAAACATTCTGTACAAAGAGAGTGTGTGGGCACGTGCATATGTGCATAAAAAAATGAAATTATAAGGATCATAACTGTTACTAAAATTGTTGGTTTTCGTTTTTCAGCCCGAGAAAGCTGATGACAGTCACAATTCAAGAAGTAAAAGGTCTCTTCCAGTTACACATGTACGCTATAATTTGGCTTCGGTTGCGAAAGATACAGCTCTTGTATTTTTTGGCAGTGAAGATGGGGATGTGGATGAATGTGGGAAAGATCTCGACAAAAAGTTTAACTTTTTACTGGATTATCGAAAACAACCTAAAACAGTCGGTGGTGTCATTCGTTTGGTCAAGAAGGATGAAGTTCTGTATGGACTTATAGTCAGAAAGAGAAAGGATGATGCATTCTCTTACATTCATTTTGAAAAATGTCTGTGTGATTTACGGAAACAACTAAAGAAAGATGATTTGTGGTATATTGGGGTTGAGGCATTTTGTGCAGAAGATGTTCCTTTAACAGTGGAAAAGATCATCACTGTTATGAAAAATATTCTTACAACTACTGATGTGGAACTTTATGTTTGTTGGCCAAAACAGTTTGAACATCACCATAGGTGGGATGATGAAATGAAATGATCATAACACGTGGAGAGTGGTAATAAAGGATGAGTGATGAATGGGACACCATCATGCTCAGGAAAACATAAAAATTTGTTCTGAAAGTAATGCATTCTGGCTTTGTGGAACGTGTTTCAAAATCCCTTGCTGAAAGTATTAACTGTATTAGGCAAATTGTTGATTTTGCCTTTGTTAAGGTGAGGAATCCACAGTGGCCACTTACGTGTTTCTCTCTGTCTTGTGTCTGTTTCCATCGTGCCAGCCAGGCTGTGACATTCCCCCCACTCTTGGTTCCCAGGCCTTTGCCTGATTTTGACTCAATTCCCACTGGTCAGGCCAAGACTTTGCCTCGACTGTCGGTCTCGTATAACTCGGACTGTTTCCATGTGTGTGTCTTACTCTTTGCCCTGATGGTGGAGGCAGTAAGGACTTCTGAAGCGTTTGTAAACTTTACGAGATTCCACAGCACTACAACCCAGAAGACAGCCATCTTTGAAAGGTTCGTGTTTTAACTCGCCAGTTTTTCCAGTGATTTTTGTAGCAGTAATTTATGACTGTTGAAGTAGTTAGACGCAGTACCAAATATTTAGATATGTAGGGGCTGAAAATATTAAGTGATCTTTAAATATTATGTACACATTGTGCTGAAGGATCTAATGGACATTTTTTATTAAGTTCACACTGAGAAGCAATATATGAGCCTATTTCCATGTGTTCGTGTGTTTTCCTCCTATACCTTTCCTTTAAA
>NW_019060191.1:547427-578562 GCF_000696155.1 Zootermopsis nevadensis
TTTCTTCATGTTGTCACTTTAAAAGGGGTTTCCTCTGTCTGTTTACTTTGACTCTTTGTCCTCTTCAAGCAAACTATCTTTTGGTGTCATTTGTATGTGGGATATCATGGTTCATCTACCAGCTAGGACCTAACCAAAGTTGTAGTGTAACTTTGGGAGCCTTATATCAGTTGTTCCCACCAGAAGCGCCACATCACCAGAGCATGTCCAAAACTAACTCCTGATCTATAGTTCGTATTCAGTAGGTCAGGTGTACTTTATCTGCATGTTTTTTTTTTTAAATTTGCAGTGAAACCTCAAAATTATAATTGTTCCCTTTAAAGTATGTCTGTGGTCTACATAAAGCCACAAGTGATATGAAAAATTTAGGACTCTTCAATTTCACTTTGTGGAGGCTCTACTGTTTGCAGATATAATTGATATTTTGCAAGTGCATATAAAATAGCAGCTGGTATACTTTCAGCAGTTCGTTATTAACCATAAATGTATGAATTTCATCTGTATGACTTCCATGCATGAACACATTCAGTAGTGTATTTTGCCTTCTTTAATTGATAATGCTTCTCTATGAATATAATAAAGATGGGTAAGCTGGTAGGCCTTGTACGCAACTGTGTTTTGGAATTGTCTTCCGCTCATCAGTCGTCTGTTAATATGTCATTGACTTCCTGTTTCTGAGTCATTTCAAGTATAGTAGAGATTTAATAATATATTTATTCCTGTAGATGTTAATGCCCATTTTTGAGTCTTGAAATAGTAAAGTGTGTTTCTGAAGAGATGGTTAGCAGTGTTGTTCTGTCCTTTGGTATTTACTCTGGGTGCCATGACTCGTCAAAATAACTGATGCAATGGGGAACATCATCAATTTAAACCCTGTTGTAATGTTTGTAGGAGGAAACCCCTTCCTTATGTGATCATTGTGTCTGCTGGTAGCTTGTAATGGAGAATAGTTTACCAAGGCAAGGTTGGTGATTAAAATGGAGTAAGCATTGCATTGAATTTGAAATGGTATGGTACATTGATTTTTGCCTTCATTTGATTAGTTCTAATTTCATGAGATTGATGTTTTGACACTGGTGAGTTTGAATATGGCTGTCTTCTGCATTATCTATTAACCACTTAAATAAAAATACCTTGTAAACTTCATAAAGTTAATGCCTTCAGAAATTTTGAGAAGGTATATTATGTTCTATCTTGATTAATTTTGTGTCAGAAAAAAAATTAAAATATTTAAACCTCAAAGTATGAATATTTGACATCTATATGCATTTTGTAATGATATGAAACAGAACTTTTTAGTATCAAGCACTTCTTTATTATCTTTAGTTTGTATTTTATACTGCTATCAACTGTTCTGGTTCATTAGTAGATTATAGCCTACTGATACAAGAACTCTGAAGTGAGGAAAGATTGTTGTAATCACAGTAGTGTTTCTTTTTAAATAAAAAAGTAATTACCAGTTTACTTTGTTTTCTAAAAGAAAAGTTACATCACTTCTGTAACTGGGATCTTTTATGTTTAACCTATGCATTACTTATCTAATAAAGGAATGCCCATATTTTTATTAGTGGAACATTTTTGAATGTATTTTCCAGTTTTAATTCCTCAAATTGTAGGCAGTTTGAGAAGGGCTTTGATTCATTATAGATTATTTTTTTCAACTGTTTTAATTAAGTTTGTAGTTATCTCTGAAGAAATTTTTTAGATACAGTTCTTTTATTTTATCTATTTCATATTGAGCAGTGTTGGACACAGAATTTGGAAAGGAGTGAAAGTGTCTCATTGATATGTTTTCTTAATTATAGTTCCCTGTTCTAACATCTGACTTTTGTCTATTATGAAGAATTTGCTGTGTCTTGCAAGGACATGTTACTTTCAGAACCCAGTTTGTTCCAGGTAGATGATTTCATATGGTGTCTGAAATTATAAATTATTACAGACATGTAACAAAATTTTCAACTACTTGAAATATATTTTGCATGCAGGTTTAGTTTATTCTGGAAATGCTTATTTAAGTTATGGTACATTCTGTACTGATCAGTTGCTAAGCAGTGTACTGCACTAGAACTGTGTGATGCAGCACTGTACTTTGTAGTATTTTTTCTAAATGTAGATCATATTAAAAATATAAGAACTATGTAATCACACTGTATAAAAAACTATCAAATTAAAATATCACTAATTTATATGGACTAATATTGTGATCTAAAACTCCCTTTGCATCTGAGTAGCACTTTCTATTTTATTTACCTTCAGACCAATTTACAGAGCAGAGTGATGATCGAGTTCACGTGGCTTTCAACACATGAAACATAAAATTGTGATTAAGTAATTAACTTTTATTTTGGAAAGTGTTATAGCACCAGTTGTACGTGATGAACAAGTTGAACAGTGTTAAACTGTTTCATAGATACCCTGACTGAGGTTTTCCGTGCTTTTCCTCAGTTGTAAGGCGAATGCCAGGGTATAACTTAATAGGGGCACGGCTCGCCACCCCCCCTCCCCCGATCACGGAGGCCCTCAGCTGAAGTTATCTCCAACCCCCGGAAGCCACAGAGGCCTTCAGCCGAACCCCCCACCGTCTGGGTCCAAACCTCAGAGAACCAACCAACCAAATTCTCTGGACAAGTTGCCTGACGGGATAACTTCCCATCAGCAGCGACAGACCCTAGTTTGAATGGTCGAGGCTCCAGCCACTACAGAACCCCGTTAGCATTAGCAAAATTCCCGTTTCCATTTTAAGGCACTGTTTACCATTTCCAGCTGTGCGTTTCATACACAGGAATAGTGATGAGCGATAAACAGTGACCTGTGATTTTGTCACTGATCAGAAAATCACGATCACTGCAGTGATAAAGTGCTCACTAAACAGTGATCACAGTGATTCTTAATTTCTTATGCATCCTGGCGCGTCCTAGCGAGAAAACGGGACACTACAGTATTTTGACAGCTCAGTTCTACTGTCTGTAAATATTAAATAAACGATTTCTATAATGCATTTAACTATACAAGTTGCTGTAGACCTACCGGTACTGCTGTCTTTAAATAATAATATTATGCAATATCTATATAATATTTTGTTTATATCTTTGCCTCACAAATATTAACCCTCACCCACTATTCTATTAATATGGCGCAAAGCGTGGTTATAACTTCATAATGATGCCTTACGGTTTTAAATAATTTATTTCATAACTGCCTGTCTACGGGGGGCGTATACAAATGATTTAGACTAACCTGAATTATGTGACCCTTGATGGTGGTGGCTCCCAGGTTACACTTCGGCCCGTTCCACATATTCTCCCTGGAGGTCGATGCACCGTTGCCATCTCTCTGGCAATTTCCGTGTTGCCTCACGAAAACCATTGTTTGGGGGGGGGTCTTCACTGCCGTGAGAATCTCAAATTATGCACAATTATTCTTGTATGTGATTTAAAATTTTCAGACGAAAGAAATTAAAGTCTTAGATTCTTCACTTGCATTGGTAATGGATGAAGGGAGATGTTAAAATCTCAGCCCGGGGATAGAACAGCAGACCGATGGCTGGTTATAAGAGCGTTTTTAAGTCCTGCATCTAAATTCAGTCACTCCAAGGCCGTCTGTATATCTTTGTTCATTTAACGACACTGTATGTATTACGTAGATTATATATTTTCAAATGACGAAAATGATTATAAATCATGTACTGTGGCGAAATTGCCACGGTGGTCTAGCGGTTAGAACGCTGGCCTTGTAATCCTGGGGTCTCGGGTTCGATTCCCGGTGGTGCCCGAATTTATAACTTGTGTTGGGCAAGGCCGTGGCCTAGGCAACACGGAGTTTTCCTCATTGGCATCCCAACAATTACTCCATTCACACCCAGAAGAAGGCAATGGCAAACCCCTTCTGGATCATCTGCCAAGAACGTATATGAACAGGTCCCAGTCCGAGAAAAGGATGGAAGGATCCTGTTCATATGGACCTGTCGTCAGACAGAACACTAAATAATAATAATGTTGAACATCAACATAAAGGCAGCCGGTGCACGTGCTGTATTCATGGTGATCTTGCGAGAACCTACGAACAGCGTCGATCAACAGCCGAACACGGCTGCCGCGCCCGATGCTGATAACCACGACTTGATTGGTTGGTTGGTACGGCGTCAATATCGATTTCAAGGTTTCACATGGACGTTTTCTGTGTATTTTAGTGGTCAAACTATTACGATGGAACTGTTATTCCTAGAACCTTCGATTAGGCTCTTAATATAGACAAGTTAGATAAGAAATTGGACTTCAATAATGGTTAGAAGTGTACATATCTACAAAAAATGATGGTTAAGTTACATTTTGTTGAAGTTATGATTTAAACATTGCTTTCATGTTTCTCCAAGAATTTAAGAGGTACGTACCCAAAATAATTGGGCCGAAAGGATCGAAGGAACTACGAGTGCTAATTTGACATGAGAACATGATGGGAAAGGCAGTTAAACTTCTGGTTATTTACAAATGTTCATCGTAAGGTATGTTAGCGTTTTATATACTGTATCAAGAACGCTTACTCTATAATTATTTCATACCTTTGTAGACTATGTGAGTAAAATGAAGGCATGAATAAATACATTTACGAATAGAATAGAATTTATTTGTATTATATTATATTCCACAGACCCTTAATATGCCTTAAGCATAGATGTGTGATGTAATGAAACAAAAACAATAAATGTCTTGAGTATGCATAGCTAGTCAGAAAAGATATGTACAGTCCAGCTGTTTCTCTTTCAGTTAATTTCACAGAATCTGTAATTGATTCCACTTTTGGCATTGCGTTCATGTTCAGTTAAAGTGGCTATACCAGACCTTGGATTAAAATCTCTTATGCATTTCTATTTTCAGAGTCCACACTTTGGTATAATGAAGGGAAGTCACAGTCTTCATTTGAGAAATCCATGTGGCTGCCTTGAGAATTTATTGCACAGATTTGGAACAAACCCAGACGAACACTATCTCTCAAATTGAGTGTTCAGTGTCCAGTGCTTTGAGGAATAATTTTACTGCAAATGCCAGTGTTCCTGTATTGCGTACCAATGATGAAAGTGAATCCGCTCTCATTAAGTTTTAAAGTGCTTTATCAGAACAAAGATCAGATGATGTTTGGCTAGGAAATTTTCCCAACCAGCCACAGGAAAGTAACTTCAGTAGTAATGCTGGGAACTTCAGTAGAGTTAACAATTCATCTTCAGAATTAAGAAACTCTGACAAAATAAATCCACAGTCAGAGTTAATTCTCATCCAGTGAAGCAAAAATTTACGTATCTCAGTTCTGAAAGAAATGTTAAAGACCTCCATGATTTGAATTTTTCATTCGAAGTTGCTGATGTAAATCCCCATATGAAGAAATCATGCTTGATTGATGGAAAAGGAAGTTCTTTGGAAAATCCTATCATTAATGAAAAGGACGAATGTAAAGTACAAACTTCCCATTCTACAACACTTAAAATAAAATACCCGGATACTGCAAGCGAAACTGCCAATTCAGATGTGAATTTAAATGTGGCATGGGAGGAAGAGGAGTAATTATGAGAATGTCTGTGCAACTACTGATTGTTCAGTGAACAAGTGGAGGAGAATATTGACATGATCAATAAGAATTGTGTAATTCCTATTCAGAAGCGTGGAATATATTCAGAACATATTTATCCATCAGCAGTAACCAGTACCACAGACATTTTGTCAGTCTGTGCAGATCACAAAAGACAGGCATCAACCAAAAGGAAACGGTCATATTACTCTCCACAGCTTGTGTTACGGTCTCCACCTTTGACACGCCGAAAAAAGGGCTAATTTCTTAGCCATGTTTAAAAGGAGATTTGGTACTCCACAGTCTAATAGGATTGATAAATATTTTATTAAAGAAATGGAGCATTTGGATGTAAGTAATTCAACATTTTTTTCTGTGAATGAAAATGCTTGTGAATTTGATGGCCGCATTCCTCCATGTCCTATTATAAATGACTGTGTTGAAATGTGCGAGGATCACAGTTCCTCATGTCCTCAGGAAAATGTTACAAAATCCGAAACTTTCCTTGAGAAAAGTGAGGAAGATATAGTTATGATTTATGAAAACATTGGAAATAGTGGTAGAAATTCTGGTTCAAGTGATGCTGCTGACACTACTGTTGCTGGAGAAAAACATTCCTATGATAGTTGTAAACAAGATGTAAACATAATTGATGATGAGCGTGGAGAAAATGGCACATCCATTGATTCAGAGCAGACTATTTTTTCTACTGATGGCTTTAGAGGCTTTGAAGAAGCAGATGCAAGTAGTATAAATAACATTTTTTTAAATGAATCCAGTTATCATGTAGAAGGTGAAGAATTGAAGAGCGAAGGAACTCTCCAGTCATACATAATTTATGGTAAAAATCATGTTATAACAGATTTATCATCACTATCTGATGATGAAGAAGGTATTATTATAAAATCTGATGGAAGTGATATTGAAAGTTGTAATGAAAAGAGGCTTTGTGTCAGAAGTCAAAAAGTTTATTTTGATTCTGGCAATTCACAAGATTTTGAATTTGTAGAAAATACAGGATCTGCAGTCATTGATGTAAGTCAAAACCACACAAATAATCCTCATTGGTTCAAGACTAATGTCTTTGACAAAAAATCATCGGCTGAAGAGCACATGTATTTTACTCTCACAAGAGTGGCAGTACTGGATAGACCTAATGAACAGTCAGCTTCTGCTAGTAATGGTGATGAGCCAAAAATTAATTGCCCTGCCAATGATGTAGTGTTTGTTAGCAGTCCTGCTAGTGAACCAGAAACTATCAAGAGATCTAGTAAGCAAGAAGATTTAAGGAGCTGTGATTATAGTAAATCATTGGTTGTAAATAACTGTAATGGAAATTCAGAATGTATTAATATCAAAGCAGTGACTGACTGCATCCCTAAGAGGGACTCAGGTGTTGTCTACTCTGCAAAGAATTCAAATATTACTTTTAGCTCAGACAAGAGGTTGCTGAACAGTAGCATCTCTGATATGGAACTGGTGGTTGATAACACTCTGTCAAGCAACAGTGAGAATCGTGAAGATGCTGATGGGCTTGTTGCATCTGATAGAGATCTGATGGTCATTGACTTGCCTGTTGCAGAACTTGTGGGTTTTAATGAATGTGGTAGTAAAAGTGTTACTGTTGACGATCCTGAAAGGGAACTGGGCAAGGAACTACTTATTACTAGTAAATGTGACAGGACGCTGATGCTTCCTGGTTACAATGAAGAGGAATCATTACATGAGAGGACTGTTACAGCCAGTTGTAGAAGTAGAAAAGTGAACCCTGATCTATTTATCATGTCGTATGAAGCAGTGATGTACAAGCATCACGATAGCGTAGGAACACGTATGGGGTTGGAATGTGTTCCTGCATGCTGCCTAGATCCATATTCCTGCGCACAGTGCCACAAAAGTGCTATGGTGAGTGGTACATTGTAAATGATTTGGAATTTTAAAATATATTTTATAATTTTGTTCATAATGTTCAGCAATCATTGTGACATCTCTTAACCCTCAGACGTAGTTTTACGTGTATACACGCGGGCATTTAAACTTAACTGCCTCCCGTTCCACGTGCATATACGCAAGACTCAACTCTAATTTCTACAACCCATAAGTATGGTATGAATAACGACTGCTTTATGAACTTTGGACTGGTCTGCTGTGAAAGGAATCCTCCTTCTGATGATGTGGCAACAGTGTGTGTATTTTATTTTAACTGTGCTGGCCATTTGTAAGTATAAATGCCTGACCTACAAGTTTTCAAGGCTACCACTCATACATGTGGTGTTTGTTGTGAATGGAATTTAGGGTCTCAAAAAGGTTAAAATGACAGCCATAAATCCTGGAAATAAAGAGAGGGGAACAGAGTCGAAAGACAGAGGAAAAAAGGTCATATCTGAAGCAGACAAAATGTTACTCAAGTTTGGAATACAAGTGGAATGGTCATGTATGGGTATGTCAGAAATAACAAAATTTATTCACCCCTATACTCAGAAATCTATAATTAGAAGCCTTGTTAGAAAGAGACGGTTATAACTCTTATGATGATGTATATAGTAGGGGCTACAGGTCCGAGCCAACTGATAGTCAGGTGGAGGGGGGACATTTCGTGGCTCGTATTTCTGAAAAAGTAAACAAGTGAAGGCTTCAGATACATTGTGTGGAGTGCCAGAAACGCAGGAAAAGGATAGAATCTATTTATTGGTGTAGTGTAGTGTTTTTATGAACTACCATACAAAACTCAAATTCTAATCCACTTTCTTCCATTGATCACACACATGGTGCTCATCTTGTAAGGTAAGATTACAAAACCATCTTTTAAGAGGATTTCAGTGAAAAATTCATAATTATATCTCATATAGTTCAAAAGTTATGAAGAAAAGAGTATTTTACAGCAAAATTTAAACGGGCATTTAAAAAATACTACCGCCGGAACAGCACGACAGCAGTATATGCGGGGTATTTAAACTACCACGTCGCCGGGTGAATGAGTTTATGTTATTTGTGACACATTTGCAAAACAAATATAGTACGTTATCCAGTTATGTTGTAGATGTTTTTCTGAAAAATGCTTGAAAATGATGAGCCAATATTCCATAATAGGGTTGGATTCCCAAATGATAAACAGGTACTGTCCACAGACCAGGAGAAAAGCCCTGCGGGGGAATCGTTTCTGGGGCTGTGCCGGGGGAATGTTTACCATCAAGTCGACTAGAGGGCTGCTATTGGTGGGAAATGTGATACGTCAGAGTTTTACGCTACTACACACAGACTGAAAACATCAAGCCGTTAAGAGTAGCGTGTAGTGAGCGCACTTTTAATGTGTTCTGCGGGTGTTGTGATAATATTCTAGATTAAATCACTGTGCCACTGTGAGGTAATCTTAAAGTTGTACCCATTAGAACACATGAAAGCCTATTGTCTGTTGTTCGTTCAGTGGTGGAAAGAATGTTTTTAGGATGGGTCATCACTCACCGCAAAATCTTGCGCATGCACGTGTATCAAATTCCTAGCAGGGCATTTCTCCTGTTCTGTGGACTGTATATGCATTTATTACTGTTAAAATATTTGTATAGTTACATTGAATATTATATTAAAATATGAAGATACATTATTTCCAATCAACATACATCAATATCACACCATCATCTGCAATGCTGTGTGTTACTGACCACATAAATTTGTTAAAGTTAGAATAGAAAGGCCATAAATGAAGATGTGGTACATATTATCAACTGCTTCAAACTGAAAATGCATCATTAAAGAGCACGAAAATGGAGAAATGACTATACAAGGAAATATGAGAGGTTGATCACAACTTTATTACTTTTTCTTCCCAGGTTATAAAAATTTTTCTCCATAATTATCCATTGTAAAGAAATTTCCTCATAATATAAAACACATCTCATTAAGATCTACAATTGAAACATATTTTAACCAAGCTTTATGGTCAAGTGATTAGCATTCCTGCAGACTGGCCATACTGACTGACGTTTTGCATTGTTCTCCCAGTCCCTCCAGGCAAATCCCAGGATGGTTCACTAAATTAGACCATGTCTGTTTCCTTCCCTATCCATACAAATTCATTGATCTTCCCATTGTTTAAGTTCTTGACAGCATCATTGAATGAACCACAAATAAAAATAAATGGGCACATACTTTGATGTGGTGAATATTTAATGAAGTACAGGAAAAGTGATCTTCATCTCAGCAGTAGATATTTCATTCTGTGTTAGCTTAGCACAGATCATGCAGAAGGTAGAAGGGAAATATAAATTAGAAATGTCTATGCCTTTGCCTTTGCCATGTCTAAAACATGCTATCATTGTGTAACTACTTGTCTATTCATACACTTGAAATGTTTAATAAAATATGGTGGAAAGATAATGTAGCTCTCCTTTCTTGATAATCTTTGTTAGCAGTAGACTTGTATATCACAATAATGGTGATGATAATCAGCAGCTAAAGTTTATATATATAAAATTTTCTGCGTAAAATGATTGAAGGTTTGGTAGACCTTGCCACAAGAGCAGCTGTGTCAGGCCCTATTTTGTTCAGACTATGCCATGTTTGTTACAGTACAAGCGATTTGAAGTATGTGATGCTAGGTGTCAGACGATAGAAGATCTGATGAATACCAAACAATGGCCCTCTGTCTTCGAATATTGTTACTCTAATATTTCTGAGAGATATTTTCCTAGTGCATCAGCAGCCTTGCGTATCTTGGACTTCATACTTGTGAGTATTATCCATGTTTGGAGAAACTTGCTTTTAGTTGCACAACTTAAACCACTTCCATACATTAGGCTCAAACCTGTTATGATGTTTCCTTTGATTGGTGTTCCTGTGTCTGTATATCCCATTTGTTTGTAACAGAGTGTTTTCTTAGTATGTTGCTGTCTGTTCTTTTCAGGTGGGTTAATTGCCCTTCTCTATAGTAATTTCCAAGTTCTAAAGTTTTTTCGGTAATGATAAATTGCAAGTATTATAGTATTAGTTGATTTCTGGACTTTGTCCATCGTCCTACTTTTTTGAAAAGAACGCATTGTTTGAGAAACCGAATCTATTCCTATCCTTAAGTGGAAAGGTGGGGAAGGAGTTCCTACTCATTTGGGTCTGTTAGAAACAAGTCCCAGTCACAAAATGAGAGAATGAATTTAAATTATAACCATATTTCTCTATTAAGTACATATTTGTTTCCTTCAAAATGCATTGGTTCTTTGTGTTGCTTGAAATAAATATGGGGTATTTTTTTAAAGAAATTGTAGCCTTTCCTGTATTGTTGTATTTCCAAAACACTTTTTTTTTTGCAAACTTGTTTCTGCTTGAAAACTGGGTAGTCATAGCAAATATGAAATGTGCATTCAAAATACAAAATGTTCAGCAATGTAGCAACCATATGACATTTACATGCAACTTAAAAATGTTTAAATTAGATGACAGCATTATGTAGATCAACATGAATGTGATTTTACAGCTCAGAGAGTAAAGCTGAAAGAAGATTATTCTTGGGTGTAGACGAGTTGAATTTGCAGTATTTAACATGGACATTTTACTAAAGTAAAACTTTGCAGCAATAGGGTCAAGGAGGCAGCATGGGAGAGTGTGGATTAGATGTATGTGGCTCATGATGTGACCAGTGACAGGCTGTTTTGAACACAGTAATAATGCTTTGGATTTCACAAAAAGCAGAGAATTTCTTAAATTTCTGAACAGCTATAAACTTCTGTAGAAGGACCGTGCTCCATGGACATAATTAATTCCTTAGTTTAGGTTTCTGTAACACAAATGCAATGGTCATAGTGCAACATTAACCTTAGCTTTGCCTTCTCCACCTACCATTGATAGTAGATGCTTTCAGCTCATGAGCTGTGTTAAATTCTGTGTCTGACTTTACTATGTTTTACTGTATTAGGAGAAGCAAAGGGTACCCTTAAATCTCTGTCTAGGTCATCCAAATCATGTCTTTCCTTTAGAGCTTTTAGTTGCAGTTTTGTAAGTTTTTATCACCTGTTGCATATTTGATACCCTTTTTATCCCCCTGGATATATTTTAATATTTGTTTGTTTGTTTTCAGTACAAATTATGAAGCTGTCCATTGTGTAATTTTTTCCATCCTCTTATTACTTCCTATCTTAGGTCCACATATTAATCTCAGCACTTCATTCTCAAACCTCTCACTGTGGTTTTCTCTTTGGGAGAAGAACAAGTTTCATTTCCCTGCAAAGGTTGTTTCACATTTAACAACACGATGACACATGATGCCGTCTTTCAGGTCCTTCCTGATCTGCTTCTTCTAGCTTTGTGTTATTGCCAATGATGAAGAGAAAATAAAAGTCATTGGAAAGGAAATGGATACATGCCAGTTTGTTGCAAAGAAAAGAAAGGGAGTTTTTTACTTTGTATTAAGAGCATGTGAAAGATTGTCAGGTTTCATCAGTATTTTAGAATGCTAGAAGAATCTGTTGTTGTTTTATTGTTATCTTTGACAGAAGAAGACCTGATGAAGGAAAACACTACACTTTGTGAAACTGTCTTGCACAGACAAAAATTAACAGTCTGCTCAGTTGGTAAACATGTGGTCATTGAAGCACCTACATACAGCAGCTTCAGTACTTTGTTAAGATGTTTTCCATCATGTTATTAGCTGTAGTAGGTACTCAGCATAAATTCTTAAAGATTAGTGACAGCAGAATATTTTAAAATTAGAGAATGGGGGAAGCACTTGAAAGGAAGAGATTGAATGGTCTTGAACAAAAGCCACTTCACCACTCTACTGGAAGCTTACCACACATTGTAATTGGAGACAGAGCATTTCCATTAAAGACATTTTTTAAGTCTGTACCCAAAATTGCAGACGTTGGGAAATGAAGATATTCGCTTATTTAAATCATGCGAAAAGAGATGTAGAAGACGTCTTCAGCATTCTGACAAGAAAAGTTAGAAATTTAAATAGAATTTAAACTTTAACCAAGAAAACTGATTCTATGATATCAACTTGCATACTAACAATTATTTAAGAAATGGTAACATTTGGCATGTGGAAAATAACTCAACTGTCCAAAACATTGCAGGTCAGAGTTCTGCACAGAAAGAAGCCCTGGAATTTTGAGATTCCTTTATGATTTTTTTTCTTATATTAGTAGAGTTGAATGGCAAGAAAATTTCAGTTGACAAGTTTGCTGTATTGAATATTGAAAAGTGAATGCTTGCACAATGTTTGTACCTACATTTATAAAATTTTATTAATGAATATACAAACAACATAAAGGAATGCATTTGTTTGTGGTTGGTTCAGTTCCCCTCCAATTTTATCTTTCAACTTGTCACAGTACCTCGGGTATTTTAGGTCATACAGTAGTGGATTTGCACTCAAAAGTCCAATCAACTGCTTATTATTCATATTATTATAAAATAAACAAGATCAATCCAATTCCAGCAAGGAACAAATGACAACTGTTTGTACTGCATTGGGCCAACTGTTCATACTGCCACAACAGACTTGTGAGAGACGTGCCCCTACAGACTTGGGACTTTTTAAGATTTTGTTGGATGTTGGTTCATTTCATTTATTGGTAAGAACATTTATTCTGTTGTGTCATTGTTGGGTCATGTGTGTGTTGTGTTGTTAAATGTGAATGAACTTTAAAACAACAGGTAAAATTATAGTTTATTTTAAAATTTATGATTTTAGATAGAATGCATAAATAGAGACCTTTTGAATTAAATGGTTGCAAGAATTTCCTGAATTTAATCTGCCCATGTTTTGTTGTAAAGATGTAATTTTACTTTATTTTCATTGTGAAATGTTTGAACTTACACTGTCACAGTATTTATTAACTGTCTTAATAGGTAATAAATAAATTGTCTGAAAATATGGTAATCTACATGCATAATGGATATATTTTTCTTTTTATATTGCTATTTCCGTTTTGGTAAAAATGGCATTGAAAGAGTTTGTTCAAGAGATGAAATAACACATTAGGATTGAACATTGAGTGGCTTCTGCTTTTAAAGTTTGTAGGGGTCACTGAGGTATAAGGTACAGTAGATGTAATTTGTAACAGGAATTCACATGTGGAGAAAAGTTTACAATAAATACTTGACATATGCAGTTCAACATCTTGATTGGTAAAATTAGCCCTAGAGTAAGAATTTTTTCTTGTCATTACTGCCACAATAATTGTAATTACATTTTTTGTGTTCTTTAGTACTGAAACAGCATATTTATCTTTCTGACAGTTGACATTTAATTCAATAACTGCAGGAATTCTTGCTTTGTGTTTCTGTGAACCTTGGAACAAACAGTGTGTCCGCTTAGTGTGGCATTAAAATAGTATGATTTCTTGTGTTTGTTTGTGGGTGCAGGGAACTTTGAAACTTTTTACAGTTGACCTGTAGTTGGGGAATGGAAACTCTATGGAGATTATCAAACATTAATTCAGTAGTGCAAGATGAGCAAACAAATGCAAGGAGTAAAACTGATTGAAAAGTCAAAAATATAATTTATTTAACATGGTTAGTCACAAGTGCAGTTTTTGTTTGTATATGGGTGTAGGGATTTTAAAACCCGGAATAAAGGGACTGTTCATGATATTATGCAGATATACATATGGCTGAACCACTAGTGTTAGAACCTCCTTATCAAAGTGGAGACTGCTATTGAGAAGTTTAGAAAGTGTGAATCCACGGGTAATGATCAGATTCTGGCTGAATTGATCAAAGCAGGAGGCAAAATGTTGTGTTTGAGATACTCAAACTTATTTGCTCTATATGGAATAAGGAGGAAATGCCACAGCAGTGGAAGGAATCAGTTATTGTACCAATTCATAAAAGGGTTGATAAGATTGATTGTAATATTTATCAAGGAATCTCACTTATCATCTGTCTCAAAACTTTATCCAACATTCTTCTGGCAATGCTGACTCTTTATGCTAATGAAATTATTAGGGATCATCAGTGTGGGTTCTGTCATAATTGATCTACAACTGGTGAAATTTTCTACTTTCGCCAGATACTAGAGAAAAAGTTGGAGTATAAGGGGACAATACATCAACAGTTTAGTGATATCTCTAGCAAAATTTGTGTAGGTAAACATCTGTCTGATTTATTTTCTATTCAGATGTCCTGAAACATTTAGATGATCTATTGCCACTGCTTTTCAATTCTGTCCTAGAATCCACTGTCACGAAAGTCCGAGAAAATCAGGGCAGTTTGGAATTGAATGGGACGCATCATCTTTTGGCCTATGCTGATGATATTAATCTGTTGTGTGATAATATAAATATTATAAAAGTGAACACTCTTAAGGGCTAGTAGGGATGTTGGTCTAGAAATAAATGCAGAATCGACAAAGTATGATCATGTCTTGGCATCAGAATTCAGAACTTAATTAGAATATTCATCGTTCAAAAATGTGACAAAATTCAAGTAATTGGGGATGACACTAACAAGCCAGAGTGACACTCATGATGAAATCAAGATTAGTTTAAATCAGGGAATACTTGCTATTATTCAGTTCAGAATCTTTTGTCCTTGTGTCTCACATTAACAAAACTAAAGATTAAAATATACAAAAGTGTAATTTGGGGATCTGCAGTGGCCGCGCGGTCTGAGGCATGGGTCTTGTGCCGCTTGGTCGCAGGGACCATGGGTTTGAATCCCACTCAAGCCATGGATGTTTTTCTGTGCTGTGTTGTCCTGTGTACAGGTAGAGGCCTTGCGACGGGCCGATCCCTCATCCAAGGAGTCCTACCGAATGTCCATAGATCAAGCCAACTGAAAAGTTGGGGACCCGGAAAATGTACATACATTGTTAAACCGGAAAAAGAAGAAGAAAAGTGTAATTTTGCCAGTTGTGCTGTATGGATGTGAAACTTGGTCTCTCATTTTGAGGGAGGAACATAGATTGAGGGTTTTTAAGAACAGAATGTTGAGGAAGATATTTGGACCTAAAAGGGCAGGAGATGGATCATGGAGAAAATTGCTTGATGGTGAGTTTCGCGCCATGCACTCCTCACCTGATAATGTTAGGGTGATTAAATCCAGGAGGATGAGACATGTGACACCCATGGGGAGGGGTGTTTAGAAGGTTTTGGTTGGGAGGCCTGAAGGGAGGATGCCACTGGGAAGACCTAAGCATAGGTGTGAGTGAGTGGATTATGGGGCTGCCTCTAACTGTGGGGACTAGCAGTTTAGCTGCATGTTGTTGTTGTGATGCATGGCCACCTGGATATCATGTAAATAATGACATGATCTGTAAAGACTAAAGTGTGGTTCCAGAGTGAAAAAGAATTAAGGTTGACTTCAACTGGCAGTCCACAATGTGAATTACATTTCATGACATGACTTAAGTGATAGAAGAATTACTTTCTAACCACCTTTGCTTATTCATGTCGGGTCATTACAACAGTGTAACATTTTGATATTCTGTAGACAAATTACTGCTTTACTCCCATGTTAGGGGTAGGGGACATGCACACATGCATTCGTGAGGGTTGTTGTTCAGTAAATTACCAACTTTAATGAAAGCTACAATTGGAGAGTTTGTGCATGCTCTGACACCAACATATTTTGCCAGCATACTTGCTCAGTGGCTGAACTGTGTTTAGAGTGATGACACATTCTAGTAAACTTTCTGGGACACTCTTCTGGACAGCAAATTTTGTGTTCAGAAATATGCTGGCAAGATATTTCTGTTTTGTTCTGTGGCTGAGGGTCTGCTGCTGCTTTAGTTAATGTGATTGATCACTAGAGTCTTATGCAGCCACTATGAAGGCCCTGTGTGACATCATCTAATGTGAAACATCAAGGAACGTTTGCAGTTGTAGTTGCTGTTTGCCATGATGATGTCCTCATTACCTTGCCATCAACATGTGGAGTGATGATGTGTGTATATGACTGTGGCTTTCAGAAGGTGAACCACTAACCCTGCTGTTTGTATCTGAATTTAATTGACTATTTCTGGTGATATTGATCTGAAAAATGGCCTTTCTACTTGTTTTGAAGTTCAGGAAGTTAATTTCTATTCTGAGAGAACCAGTTCCTTTGAATGAATGTGGAACAAGTATGTAGCATTGAAAAGTGACTGTGGTAAAACACAAAATATAAGTTTCTCCCTCTGAGTGGTTCCCCTCAGATAACTTGATCATACTAGGTGACCGTCGTACAGTCTTGATCGCTTGTCAGCAAAAAGTCTCTTTATGTTTTGGGAATCTATAATAGTACTTTATCAGTCCAGAACTGACTGATTGTAGAGATTCTTCTTCTTACAGAATACGCACGATGACAACTTGCTTGGTAGTGCTGTATCAGTATTCAAGAAGATAGTTGATTTGCATCCGCCATGTGCTCCAGATATGCTGAAATATTACAGAACAGTTTTAACAAACACGCTTGGAGAGGTGAGCTGGTTTTTTTATAAAGTGAAGTAAAAGTAAAGCTGTCCCACTTTCTGCCATGTAGGCACTTGCGGGAAGAAGGGGTATAGCTCCTACTGATTCTTCACCTTGGCACGAGATAGGGGTGAATGGTCTACGTCGTGCCCCAGCTGCTGTTTATCCCAGGGAAAGGACCCTGATACCAAGTAGATAGGAGCCAGTATGGATGCAGGGGCTAGAGGAAAAATCCTCTGCCTCTATCAGGGATTTAACCCTGGTCATCCAGTCCTAAATCTGTCACTATACTGACAGAGCTACTCTGGCTCTTGAGCTGGCTTTTTTTTTATACATTTGCCGAATGGGGGAAGGGGTGAAAAACTTTGCATTTATATTTTTAGAAGTGAAATCTCTGATTCCTTAATTTTCAGGCCTGTTTATAATGAACTTTCCAGGCATAACTGAAAGGTATGCCTGTACGTGTGTAGCCGGCTTAAGACATTGCAGAGTGAATCATTCCATTTAAATCTCACTGTCCTGAAATAGTAGTTTCAGTGTTTTATTCTCAAAATAATCAGTCCACATTTACACTGATAGAAAAGGAGCAGTGTGTAGGTTGACAAAGCACATTGTTTTCTTTGTGGGCACATAATTTCACATTCTTATTCTTAAGTGAAATATTTATGAAGCACATATTATGTGGTACAGAATTTATAAGTGATAAATAAATCATTTAATTTGCTTTGCAGGATACTCCTCATATATCAAGGAATGGAATTGTGCTAGATGCTATCTATAACTTGAAAGATTTGCAAAATGAAGATTTAGGTTTCAACAGTTCAGATGTCCATGAAGATACATTGGTAACTCATAGCACTCCCAATAATATAGTGGACGACGGTCTTCACTGCGAAGAATACCCGGAAGGTTCTGCTTATGAACGAGCTGAGGCTGACAAGAATTTTAATACTCTGAAAGATAATGAGAAATTAAATCGCCTTTTCCGGGTTTTAGAGATTATAGTGAAACTGTTTGAAGTTGATATTTCAGTGTTTCTTGTAAAACAAAGTTTTCAACTGCAAAAGGCACTGCGTAATCAATTATACAGACCTTTAATAGTGTCAGTATTGTGGGGAACTAGCACAGTGCACGAAATTGGACATCTGAATGCCAACTGCAGATATATAATAGATTTATATGCAAATTGCTTTTTCCATAAAATTTGTTATAACCAGAGGAATATTGTTGCAGTAAGTATAATTAAGTATGAACAACATAGACTTAGCAGTATTGTTTGGAAGGGACAGAGAGGAAGCTCAACAGTGTTTTTTGTTTGTATGGTTGCTGAAGCTAAAACATAATGTTAAGCCTTGACGACGGCTTTCATTAATAAAGTCTTCTCGGGCTATCAGCCGTGTTAGATGGTGATTAATTGCCGACATTTCAAGGACCATCTCTTTCCTCATTTTCAAGGCTGTTGACTGTGTGGCTCGTAGCGTGAACTAGTCTGCTGTAGATGCCAAATTACTGTCAGATAAACACTGAATTCTCAGTCAGGTTTTAGTTATCATGTTTGGTTGTCCAAATGTCACCTTTAGAACACAGACTATTGATTCCTGTGCGTGTTTGGGTCTACTTATGTGTGTGAACAGTGTGCTGTACATACACACATGCACACAATTGCCTCCAGTGCATATTTACTCCACCCAATTTTTGAGGAGGCTATAATTAACGTTTTTTGCACCAGATAATTGCCTGTCATTTGCTTTGGCAAAGTGATTGCAGCTCCCCCCCTTTGCCCCATCTCAGATGACTGATTTATCTGATTCCATGCTAAACATAGTCATGTGGGTCTGCACACTGTCTCTGCAATGGGTCAGTGGATTTTCTTTGTACATGTGAGTGCTTGTATCCTACACACATGCCACTCGTGTGTATGAATGAATCTAATTTTTTATAGATTATAAAACAAAGTGGTCCAAATGATTTTTATTGAAGTTTGTAAATGATACTTTGTAGGTCACACGTGTAATGAGGTGCGACTGTGTTGTGTCTGAAAAAGTTTCATTTTTTGTAACATGTATGAGAATGTGTTTTTAACCACAATTCATACAAAAATAACCACCAAATTACAATCTAAAGTTTATATTTATTATTGATTTGACATATTTCAACATCTACAAGGTCATCTTCAGGGGCATCTTTTTATTTATGTGCAGCATAAAACATTTATTGGTTTTATAGTACTACTCTGATAATTATATTGCATTTAAAATTCTATAATTAATCTAAACTGTTTAGTATTTACAGTGATGAAACAGCACAATATCCTTAACAAATACTAAACAGGTACTTCTAGTGAATAAAATACTTCTATTTTCTTCCACCTAGTACAAAGTTGTCTGAACAGCATAGAGGCTGTACTGTGATATCATAATCATGCTGTATATGTCCATAGTTAGAATTGATTTATCCCCCATTAGATGTAAGTTTGCAGCTTAAGAAAACCTAACCAACTCATGTTCCAGCTGCCTACACTTCTGTACATGCCTGTGTTTTTACTTTTTTACAGTCAACAGTTTCACTATTACATAGTCTTGCAAATTAATTGTCCCACTCTGTTTTCAGAGGCTACTGAATCTTGTAGCTGAAGCAGTTAGGGCAAGTGAGTGCAATAATGAATTGATGTATCCCTACTTTGGTCAATGTTGCAAAACCTTGGCTCAAGAAGTCAGCTCGTATATATCAGGTATGTACATTGGGGTTAAATTTCCAAATAAATACAGTCACAGTATTCTCAAAATACAAAGATATATGAATGAATGAGGTGGACACCCAACGGATCCTTGCACTGTGACCATTCCTGATCTTTTGTGCATCATTCTCCTCAATCCACTAGCAGCCACATATCTCCCATGAAGTATGTAATCCTACGTAGTTGTCTTCTCAGCTTTGCTGGGTTGGCTGTTACTGTTAGCTCCCCCCCAAGGTGGTATACCAGAACTGCTGGCTGTGTGCTGAGTGGAATCTGGTTTTAGATGGAAGCTCTGTGTTAGAGAGTTCTTTTATTAAAGATTGCTGTCTTCTGGGTTGTTGCACCATGTAATCTGGTAGTAGTTTACTGACGTTTCAGAGGTCCTTGCTGCCTCCATCATCAGGGTGATTGCCCTGATGATGGAGGCAGAAAAAATTCCACAAGTAAAGCACTTGTGGTTCACTGAATGAAATCAAATGGAAGTCAGCATGTAAGTTGTGAAAAAATGTAACAAGTATGTTCATGCCCTAAACATGAACAACATGTAAGCAAGAAGGAGCAGCAAAAGGCAGACACTTCCCCCTTCTTGTTCTAACCGTAATTTAAAATAACCTGAATTCCTGTCACTTAAAAAAGAAAAATTGTTTTTATATTTTCTTAATTAACTTGAAAAGATAAACATGGCTCACCTAAAAACATGAGTGAAAAAATCTTGAAGTGTTACTGATGCTTGAAGCTGCAGCGAAAAAGAAACTGCAGAATAACGTGCAATAATGAAAATTATATATTTAGCCTTCATTAATAAATGAACTGTACTGAATTGAAACTACACTTCACTGAATTCAACGGCTTTTTTTCTTTAAAATGTATGAAGAATGTCAGAACCAGTCACATTACAGAAGAATTTGATTTTCCTCTATCATCTGTTTTTTGTATACTAAAAATAAATTTGCCATAGGATTTGCTTTCTTTCTTTTTCGATAGTAATGTTTTTGAAGCTGCAGTCAGAACAAATAACAAATTTCGTAGTTCAGAATGTGGTCTTACCATCAACAGTGCCTTTGTGTCTTTCTTGAGGAGCAGTCAGATCTGCATAAATTTCAGAAGGTGGTATTCTTATTTTTCATTGTAGCTGTAATGTTTTCACCCTCAAACTGCAGATTGCTCTGTATTAGTCTGGAATTGTCAACTGAAAGGCTGTGGGCCTTCAGTTTAGTGCCAAAGACTTGTTACATCACATAATATATGCACTGGAGTAAGGCTTTGTTTGGTATTAATAGAGTAAAACACAATCCATTACCTGCACCCTTTTGTATGAAAAGCCTGTGCAACCTAGCTGTGCTTTCAAAGTATTGCCTTTATAAATGCAAATTAGTGCAATTTTGGTGTAAAGAGTGGTCCATAATTCTATATAATAGTTGAAATATGCCAGACATGTATTATGCTCACTTAATTTGATAATGATAAATTCAGTGCCTGACTATATGTGTTGCTAATTTGAAGTTACTTCAGTTGTCATATGAAGAACATGATTTTTTGTATTGAGGTCACACTAGATATAGACAATTGTGACATTCTTTACAAGTGAATGAAATACAAACAAAATGTTTAGTTACCTGCACCATGGTTTCACATATTGATAATGAAGGAAACTGATTAATGTATGAGTTTGAATCACAATACGAGGTTGAATATGCAATAAATAACTACAGATTTAAATTGAATATTGTTTGTAGGGATTTTCATGGGCATCTCATGGAAAAGATTTAAAATTACAATTTATGTTCAGTTGCATAATTGCATACTTTCAGGAATGAACCCAGAGGACATGGCCGAAGCCCTCACTCATATGATGCCATCATTTCTTACTCTTTATGTCACAAATTATCTTCTCAGTAGTGCTGTTGGATATGAAACAATTCCCTCTTTGGAGACAATTGTAAGTATATGCTACTGATTACATTATAATTAAAGAAGCAAAAGAGAAATCTGATGTATATGTTCTTTCATGAATGAGCTGCTTTGAGTATTGCAGGTTTTCAGTGTTTTGGCAAACATTGTAGTTATCATCTTCAGGATGAATGTCTTTTGGGAGGATTTGGAAACCCTTATGTAGATCAGGCACTGAGAAGTTACAATAAACACCCTGAAGGTGGCAACAAGATTGTTTGCTGAGATGTTTAAAAACCTTCAGCATCTGAATATTATTCCAGAAAGCCAAAGTTATACATCAAACTCATTTTGAAAGCCTGAAGGACAGGACTGAAATTTGATATTAAAGTGAATAGATAATAATTTGCTACAATGAGCAGTGTTAATGCTAAATACAGGGACATTTCTATTTAATAATAATAATAATTTTAATTCTTGTTATTTGTTATGTTATGGTGTGAACTGGTCTTTCATCCTTTTCCTATCACATACATCAGTGTTGGTATGAAGAGGAATGATGTAACAATAATAATGGAAATGGAGATGCTGCAAGTACTTTGTCATTCGTTTCTTAAATTTTGTGTATTGCCATGTAAACAGTTTTTGTTTGATGTTTTTGCTACATTATTGTGTGCTCCAGGTATAACAGAAATGGTTGTTAACTGACTTGCTGAATTTTAAAAGGAAAAATTGGTGACAAAACTGACCACATACAGTTACATAATAAAAAGACCTGCAGAACTGTGGTGATTAAATTTACAAGGAACCACAATAGTGGTGCTGGAGCTTTTGAATGTAATTGTTTGAGAAGTCTGTTTCATTTCTGAAATTGTTCAATCAGAAATGAGCAAAAGGAGATTCTGGTCTAACATATGCAACATAAAACAAAGTTCTTTCAAGAAACACTGTGAAGTTGGTCAGAAGCATTGCCAGAGTGGCTGGTGATATTTAAGCTATGACAAGGTGTTTGAGAAATTGTAGTTCGGAGGAATACCGTAATGCAGTTTATATCATTTATATAGAAGAGGAAATTGTGCCCAGAAGAAAGCCACAAGTCAGACCAAGTTTACAGTGCAAGTGAGTGGATTATATTGGGAAGACTTCTTACAAGAGCCTTTGCTTTTGTTTTCGATAAGTCTACCTGGGCATAAGTCGTCCGAGAAACATCTTACAGTTGTGTGTTGTGGAAATACATCTTGAAACCACAAGCCTAGTCAGAAAAGATTATGGATAAATAAGAGATGTTTTTGAAAATTAATACTATAAGAATTTTTCTAGAAGTTCAATATTTTGAGAGGGAAAATGTTGCCACATAAAGAATTGTTGCTGTTAGCTCATGGATTTGAACGATCATCTCAAAAGTTTTTCTTACAATGTTATAGCCATAATATGACCCATGGAAGAAGCTGTGATTGCTTTAATAAAGCAGTGCTACCATGGCGGTCTTCTCAGAACTCATGCCATTGAAGATGACATGATCACATTCTTGGAAAAAGCTGTGTTTTGTGTGTCCAAGGTGTGGCCTTCAGTGATAACATAAAGCTTATTTGATTGTGGAGGAAATTTCTTCCAGATCTAGAGGAAGATGATTTCTGTCGTTTCTACAGCAAAGACGTGAACAAGTCTGATATTACTGATTTGGAAGATTTTGAAAATGTTTGTGTTGAAAACCTTTGATTATTGGCTGAAAAGTAGTGCAGAAGAACATAGAATTCATTATGTTACTTACGCAGACAATTAGTGCTGCCACAGAATAATGTGGGGAGGGCAAGACTGAAGGAAGAGTAAACAGTGACCATGTTAGTCATAGCATTGCACTACAGTTTATTGATTCGTTGCTAGACTGCATGGGTCAGTGGGGGCTTCAATGCCACAAGGAAAATTTGAACTTTCATGGGGAGAAATCTAAAGAAATTGCGAAGAAACAAACATGGAATATTTGTCAATGTAAATATCAGTCGTTTAATAGTATACAGGTTGAAATGAAATTTGAGTGGAAGCTCTCCATCATGTGATCCCTTGTTAAACAAATAAGTCGAAAATGTTGTAAAACATATTTCCTGTCATATACTGTGTAATTCATGAACTCGTTCATGCTGTGTTACTTTCTTCCATTGTATTTGAATTATTTTATAAATTGTTTCTTGAATTTATTATGCATGATAAAAGTAAATATACATGAAATGAAGCATAAATCCAGAATTTGCAACAGTTATAAGTAGGTAAATCTAATAAATAATTCAAGAATGCTTCAGAATGTACCTGAGCATAACATTAACAAATAGAAATGGGATTTATAATTAAATTAGGAGAAGAATAAATTTTGTTAATTATTGTTACTTGTTTTGGGAAGTGTTGCCATTCTGCCTGTATTTTAAAATGCAGATAGTAATTTTGCCATTTGTTTTGTGAGTGTAAAATGTGGTCCCTTACCTATATAACAAGCGTTGGAAAACGAATGGTGGTTACATAGATAACAGTTTTCGGTTGAATAGTTAACAGGGAGACACCTATGTAAGTGTGCAGTTTGTGATGTTACATAACAAGGAAATTAGTCATTTGTACAAACCACCTGGTGTTGTGAGAACAACAGGATGGGCAAATGTTAGGATCGGGCAGAAGCGGTATGCATATACAATTTTGGTCCAAATTGAAGGCAAAAGGAGACATGAATCTGTGGTTGATTAAGAGGTTTTGAGATTGGGAAGTGAATGAACTCTATGATGAATCATATAGTGATATTGAACCTTTGGGTCTTGCTACCTAGCACTTGTTGGTTATGTAGGTGGATAGATAGGAAGGTGTGCGTGTAGGTAGATCTGTTTGTTTATTCATAAATGTCATTTTTATTTAATACTTTATCTGTTACAGGTGGAACTTATTCAGAAACCCTTTTTGTCATCTGAAGAAAAAGCTGAAAAGGTAAAACACTAGTTTTAAGTGTATTGTTTTTGCAGAATGTTGTTGGAAGGGATATACCCTAATTAATTCTGAAAAAAAAGACATTTTGAAGCCTACTCTTTTCAGATGTTTTCCTGCTTAAGAAGTTTAGTGTAGATTTCATGCATTATAATCAAGTCCAATACAGTGCCATGCCATGGCCATACAGACAGCTTCCTCAAATATTTGGATTTTAAAGTACTACACACCAACAAATAAAGCCTAGATTTCCGTCTTCTGGGTTGTTGCACTGTACAGTCTGGTCGATGTGCCTACTCAGGCAAGAAAGAAATCACCTCTAGCACCTCAGGGAGGGAATTTGTTTGTTACTTGGGGTCAGTGGTGTAAATGTTGGTATTCCAAATCTAGGCAGTTACAGTAAATGAACCTGTTACTGGGATTTATTTGAAAATGGAAACATTGTCAAGAATAAGCTTCATACAGTAACAGGTAATATTCCAAGTTCTGGAAAAATGGTTGCAGAACCACTGCTCTTTTGTTGTTTAGCAGAGCTAATGGACTCCTTCGTAATGAAAGTATTTTCTGCACATTTTCTTTGACTAAGATACAGTGCGTAAGTACATTTCAGTTGGATACAATTATCAGGCTTTTCACAGAGTAGATAAGGTAAGTACAAACTGTTACAGGTGCATATAATGACAGTTTCATTTGTGTGTGTGAATACACAGAACAATATTATGGTGCAAACCAGTGGAATATTGCCAGAAATTTATCCATTTTATAATGTAATCTCGTTGCTCAGTACTGTGTTGGTGATATTTTCAAAAGGGGAGGGGGAGCAAAATGAAATGGGAGAATTAAATGTGAAAGTGTGCAACAATTGAAGAAGACCCTGTGGATGTGGTAGTTATTTGAACAGGGCTAGTGAATGTGAAAAATGGAACAGCATCTGATGAAATTATTAAGGAAGAAATGAAGTTAATTGGACAGTATGTGGGTGTGATGATTTTTTTATAAAAATGTAGGTATTAAAAATGAATACTGTATAGGATGGTGATATTACAAAAGGTTTTAAGTACAGATACATACTGAACAATTTTGCTTTTCTTTTACATTCAAAATCTTTAACTACACTACTTTGCACAACACGTATATCACTTTAATACATAACTAACTGGCTAGATGGCTTACCGAACCCGATGTTTCATTACCGACTTAACCAAAGCCCTCCACCAGACCCTGTCCTGGCCTAACAAAATCCAGTCTCCATCAACTCCTATCTCCCATAGATCCCGCCTGACATTATCCTCCCATCTACGTCTAGGTCTCCCCAGCGGTCTCTTCCCCTCAGGCTTCCCGACCAATACCTGGTGCACACCTCTTGCCCCATCCATGCGCGCTACATGCCCAGCCCATCCCATTCTTCTCGACTTAATCACCCTGACAATATTGGAGGAGGAGTATAAAGTTTTAAGCTCATCATTATGCAGTTTTCTCCATACTCTTCTCTCCTAGGCCCAAATATCCTCAACACCCTATTCTCAGATACCTGAAATCTGTGTTCCTTCCTCAGAGTGAGACCATGTTTCGCATCCATACAAAACAACAGGCAAAATTATTGGTTTATATACTTTGATTTTCAGGTTCTTAGAAGTCAGACAGGAAGACAAAATATTTTGAACTGATAAGTAGTCTCATCCTAATTTCCTCATGAGTATCATTTTGATTTATTATTGTTGTTCCCAAATATTTGAACTTGGTATACTAATAAAAATACACCCAAACATAAAACAATTCAGTTTATGACACTGTCACTTTAATCCCAATATTGGTGGTGGAGAAAGAGTGATACTTTAATAGGGTTAGATTTTTTATTTGGTTCAGGAAGGGGAAGCTTTTATACTGATTCCTATGACAGCATATTTGGAACTAGGATTGTGTGCATTTTGTTTTGTCAGTTCAAGACAAATTCCTTGGTAGCACCTGAAATTGAACTGTGTTCTGTCAACCCTTCTTGCAGTTGCTCCAATAATCTGGACATTGTTATTGCACGACCCATGAATTAGACAGTATAGTTGTTATGCACTAGTAAAAATGTGTTGAAACAGGAGCAAACTAGTGTGAATAAGACTTTAAGCTTTCATGACAGTTGAATGCGACAAAATCTTCTCAAGAGATCTGCCACATCAGTTCCAAATAGATGTGGCTGATTTCCCAAGAAGATTTGTCAAATGTGTTTCAGTATGTCTTTCACTATTTAAGTTTTAGCTGCCTCCATCTTCTGATTATCACTTTATCAGATTTGGTTGCAAAATTTTGTGTTTGCAGTCTTGGACATGATTCAGGATGTGTGGTGAATGTGGTTGGGTTACATACGTACATATGACATGGAGGTCGGAAAACCATAGTGTTTGCATCATCTTAGAGAAACTGGAAAATCTGTATTTATGATGTGTCTAAGATGTAGTGTTTACATTTCAGATGCATCCTGAAATGTCTGCCACTTCAAATTGTAAATTACTTGAAACAAAGAGAAACATCAACAAAAGAGATATGAGAGGTATGAATTAAATTACTTTTTCCTGAGAAATATTGTGAATGAACATTTCATCCTTGTATACTAAGGATGTCAGTTTATACTAATAAATAAATACAATATATTATGAATTTGTATTCAGTATTGTTATTGATTTAGCATATTGGTGTGTCATATAAGTTCTTCATAGATAAAGTAGCTCTTTAAAATACTGAATAGCTGGAATGCTATCCACTGCAGAGATGCTGGGGAAATTTTTCAATTTTTAGTACAAGAATGATAAACCATGGCATTTGTATCATGCAAACTAAAGTAATTTAAAACTGAATTTAATAATTTTTACAATTTATAAAATTTTAATTAGAAGCACAACTTGCCATAAATTTGTTCTTCAGCATGCACACATTTTTTATTGCAAGTGTTGTACTTTGGGGTATTAATCATCATCTCTTAAATCACTTGTGCAGTGATTCAGATGATTATGTTTTCCATTATTATGCACATATGATTATGGAAACAGATCCAGTTTCCAAAACATTTTGTTTTGTGAAAGATAACTGAGATATGTCCAAAAAGTTTAAATATATTTATTTCACCATTCCCCGACAGTGCTTGAAGTAGGTGTCAAACTGAGTTTCTGGAATCATCAGCAGCTATTCCGTTGCATTATGTTGGGTTTCTTTCACAACATATGTTGAAACTTTCAATGGTTTTATAAGCAGAGAAGATTTACAGGGCAGCATATCTTGTTGTGGAATACTGTGTTTAGCTACTAGTTGCTGCACAGGTGGTGTTCTTGTGTGGGCATTTTCATTGTTATGATGAATTTTACACCTTCCAGTTTCCCACTTTTGTGGTCATATACAATGCCCTGCATTAAGGAGTTGTGTCAACACTTGTTAGTAGAAAAGGTGATTAATGGTCTGATCATAATTTCATACAATTGAAGAAAACAAGCAGCATCACTTTGGTTTTGTGCTGTGTACATTGCATGGTTTCTGGTTTTGCTGTATACAAGGTTTGCTTTTCTGAGAGAATCTATATTATGATAATTGGTGTAAGCTTTAGAATTGTTAACTGTAGGCCCATGTTTCATCATCTGTGATGATACACCACAGACAAGTGATTTTCTGTCTACTCCTGTCTCAGTATTCTTGGATGAACTTGGCTGAGACATGCAAATACTAAGAATTTGTCCCCAAACACTCACTTCTCTTGAAGTTTCCGTGAATGGATGACATTACTGACAAGCAACTGCAGAGGTTTCTTGGAGGCATGTAGTGGAAGATCATGTATTAGTCTCAGATATTGTGAGCTCCAATATCTGTTGTTTTTAAATTTACCTCCGCATAACAGAGCAAGCCTCCCTCCAGAAAAAAATTGTGTGAAGGTTGATTTCTCCAACATAAGTACACATTTAAGAAATGTTTTCTCCTAGCATGATCACATGATTGCAGTTCATTAATTACTTCTGTCTTTAATGGTTTGTTTCAATGGTTTTATGCTGAAACCCCAGTATTCTGTAATTTCAAGGAGTGTGTTCGAGCCTTACATTTTATTTAGTTTCTCTTCATCTAGCAACTGAAGGTCATGGTCATTGTTAGCACTCCCGTTTCATATTCGGGAGGCCCCAGGTTCAAATCTGTCTGAACACTGTCCTTCCTAACAGACGTTTATCATGGTCCTCCTCAGTCTCTCCAGGCAGATGCCAGGATAATACTTCAGATTAGGTGATGACTGCTTCTACATTATTTCCAATTCATTAATCGCTATCTTCCTCTCATTTGATAGTCTGAGATACTGAAAGAATTAAATACGCAAAAAATAAAAAAATATCATTGAGCATTCAACATTTGTTTTGAGATTTTTAAATTATCGCTATTTTAATTTAATCGCAATTCTGTGAGTAGTTCCTCCGTTGATGAGACATGCCTGAGCTCTGTCATTCTGCATATTATAAGCATTTCAGAGAAGTTTAGACATAGGCAAGCAACATACAGTAAAACTCAGTTGTAACGAACAAGGATATGATGAGTTCATGGCTATAGTGAGCAAATGACAATTTCACATTTAATTTATCTTAATTTATGTACAAAATTTCTCATACACAATGCTTCATAGAT
This sequence comes from Zootermopsis nevadensis, assembly GCF_000696155.1. Next base: position 576,597 of record NW_019060191.1, read on the forward strand.
GTAAAGAGTAAAATTGATTTATCCGGATAAATTTTTTTAGCTCTTTGTGTTATGAAACCTTTTCATTTGTTTGCATGCTTAATGGTACAGAGCAGGTCAGTTTTTACCTACACCTGTAGCTTTAGGGTTGAGTTTTGTTGTGGCTAACCTGCAGCTGCTTGTAACCCATAATCAGTAAAGATTTTACACTTTAATAACCAACATGTCTTCACAAGAGGAAAGTGTTTGTGTATGAAAAAGTTGAAATTATTGTAAATTAGAATGTGGTGAAAAAATGTATCTGTGTGTAAACAGTTCAACTTATCATTGTCTACAGTTATGGTTTTGTTGCAAAACAAAGCACATTTTATCTGTACTTGGAAAGAATCTCACTACAAACAAAAATATTAAAAAATGTAAGTTTCATGACAGTGACAAAGCATTATTAGAATGGTGTAACATGCAGAAAAATGCTAGTTTCTCAGTCAACAGTCCCAGTTTGACGATTTGGTCAGAAAAGTTTGCATTGCAATCAGAACATAAGGACTGCAGTTGCAATAATGGATTGCTTTGAACATGTTCCCAGTATTGAAAATTTTATTAACACTGATGATAATTTAGCAACAATTGGAGTACCTACAGATGACAACATAATAGAAATAGAATAATACAGAAATAAAACGGCTGACAATGCATTTAATGCCTTTATTGTAATAAAAAAAGTCTTGGTGGCGTCGAAGTAAAATCAGTGAAACAAGTTTCCATCCTACATTATGTCTCAAATAAATAATACTTTGTACTTGTCCACATCTATTTATTAAAATTATTTATATTTTAATTTTGTCATTTTATTAGTATTTTCTAAATAAACATTTAAAATAAAGTATATAATGAAATAGCTTTTATTAAATGTCCTGAATATCATATAATCATTTGATACGTGATTTGTGATTGTGCTTTTTTAAATTCCCCTTGTATAGGGAATAAAGGTTATAATGAGCAAAAGCAATCAGTCCCACTCATTATAAGTGAGTTTTACTGTAACTTTAAGACCAGTTTTTAGACATATTTATCAATTTCTGCTCAGCCAAATTTTACATTCTATGTATTACAGATCAGGAGTTAAAATGAGAAGCTGCGAATAGGAAAAACTGGCGAAATCTTTTTGGGCAGAACAATGGACCTGTCGTCAGACAGAACACTAAATAATAATAATAATAGTATTACAGAATAATAGTTAATAAATTGGAAATTTGGGTCTTATCTTCATATGTGAGTTTTGATTGGAAATGAGATTCATACTGTGGTCAATATAATAAATTATGAGTTATCTCCCACAGATGATTACCATTAGGGTTTGTCAGTTTTTAAAAACCGGTTTTTTGGATAGATTTATAAAATTCTAAAACCGGTTTTTAAAATTTAAAAAACCGGTTTTAGATACTAGAATTAATATGTAAAAATTTCTGTTAAATGAACTAAAAAATTTAAAGACTGAAATTAGTTCCAAATTATTAAATGCTTAAGAAGTACGAATTCAAGAAAGAAGAAAAGTTGGATTGGTAACCCTTTTGCTATATTTGCAAAATCCACAAAATATTTCAACAAAGAAATCTAGTGTATTTCCACTAGCTTCGAAACTTGATATTATTAAGTTATGTGGAAAAATATTGTCTAGACTATATCCAAATTCTTGTATGGAAACAGATTCCGATGACGAATATATCGGAGAAGGAGAAACTATTAATCAGGGCAATGCTCTAAAAGAAGCCATGGAAAAATCAATTCATAGGTTTCTTGAGGAACCTGAAGAAATAATATCAAATCCAAAGACACTGAAGGCCGAGTTTTCAGTATTTGAGGCAACCAATAAAATAACAAAGAATTTAGATTTATTATTTGATGCCCTGAAAACGATAAAACCAATTTCAGTAGCCAGGGAGAGAGTATTTTCTATTTCAGGCAATTTTGTATCTAGAATAAGAAC
>NW_019060191.1:578576-593930 GCF_000696155.1 Zootermopsis nevadensis
TTTTTTTAAAATAAGTATAAATATTTTTACTGTTTTAATTATTTTTTTGTTTGTTTTTTGTAAAATTTGAAGACCAGTTTTTTCAAAAGTTTGTTTTTGTATAAACCCTAATTGCCATCAACAAGTTTTACATGTGGCATTTATATGTTGCCATCCTGGTTTGAGTCTAGGGCAGTCAGAGGGTCCAACATATCAGGCTTTTGTCCTTGTAACCTGAATATGGAAGTAAAACCACTTCTGAAATATGCATTTTCTTAATATACCTAGATGATGGATGAAGTCCAGAAAGAATATTTTATACAAGAAGAAACTGTAATTGTAAAGAACACATATGGAGAATGAGTTCCTTCAGAGTTCTGCAAAACAAATATAAGTTCATAGGAGAAATGAGGTCTCATGTAGACATGAATATTTTTTTTTGGAATACCCATTACAGACCAAGTAAGCCTAATACTGCATAGCATTACTCGTGTATTTTACTTCATTACATTTTCCCTTTGAATAGCTTAACAAAATGCTTACAGAAGTCAGTGGGTACAGTACTGAAATAAAATTTCTCTAATTTTACTGAATCTTTATATTGTCTGTGTAGAATATGTGATTTATTATTATTAGTGTTCTGTCTGACGACAGGTCCATATGAACAGGATCCTTCCATCCTTTTCTCGGACTGGGACCTGTTCATATACGTTCTTGGCAGATGATCCAGAAGTGGTTTGCCATTGCCTTCTTCTGTGTGTGAATGGAGTAATTGTTGGGATGCCCCGGAGGAAAACTCCGTGTTGCCTAGACCACGGCCTTGCCCAACACAAGTTATAAATTCGGGCACCGCCGGGAATCGAACCCGAGACCCCAGGGTTACAAGGCCAGCGTTCTAACCGCTAGACCACCTTGGCTTCTTTGGAGTGATTATAGAGTGTAATTTACTAGCTTCTCTCTCTGAATTTTAGGAGAAACAATCCTTCATCGTGTTTGTCGAAGAAATAAATTAGGTAAACTTAAATTCCTCTTAGAAGATCCAAACATTGATGTCAATGCTGCAGACAATTTTGGGTGGACAGCTCTTCATGAAGCAGTTCATTTTGGTGCTGTGGATTGTGTCCATGAATTGCTGGAGTACGGACTTCCAGGTAGTTAATTTTATCTAATGAAAGAAATTTGGTATAACAGAATGTTAGTCATGTTGCATAAAGAACTAATTAAAGGAGTACAAGACAGAGCATCTATTATATATACTTCTCGTTGCCTTATAGTGAAGTACCAAACAATTCACGGCCTCTTTACAATTTTAAGATACTTTTATAAGGTTGGTTCAGAAATTTTTCCTAATCGATTTATTTTCATCAAATGATTATGCAAACTTGATATTACACAACACCAAATTCAAAGTATAGCCATTGAGCACCTATACTTTCATTTAGCAGCCAAACCTGTGAAGTGTGTGGCATGTCTAGCACATAACACAATTCTTTATGTTTCTTTTGAAAGCAGCAATGTGCTTCAACATTCATTTCTCCACCACATTGTTTGAGTAATTAAATTGGGGGGGGGGGCAAAGCCCCTGAAGCAGCAGCACAGGGGGCATGGCCTCAGGGATCAAGAATGCTGAAGAAAGGCCAGGTTTGTAAAGCTGCTGAGGTGTTAACCTGAGTTTTGGGCAAGATCAGAGGAAAACCCAAAAGTGGCATGGCCCGATATGCCTATGGTGGGCAGTCCCAGTGGTGATCTAATCTGTAATGGTGGAAGCCGTGTAATGTCTAAGCCCAGTGAGGGCATGGCAAAGAATTTTGAAGGCCAAATGGTCTAGGCACAGGATAGGAAGCCCAGGCAGTAGAGCCTGTCAGGGAGCAAGTATGCTACCAACCAGGCCTTAAGGCCTGGTTGGTGAAGCACAGAGGGTTAAAAGTCTGTCTGGGAACAGGAAGTTCTCCAGGGGGCATAAACCCTTTGTGAGCAGTCTGAGTCATTCTGAGACTTGGGCTATCTAACCTGAGATGGTAGAAGCCCAGGGGCTCCCAGCCCTTCAATGACAAGGCCTGGGGGAGGGGGAAGCTACAGGAAAGTACTAATGTGAGGCAAGCTGATGGGGGCAAAGGCTGGGGGAAGAACCCCACCAATTTAAAAGTTGGGATGGAAGCCCCTGTTATATGGGGGGAACTACAGAGTGCAGCCCCTTGCATTTGGTTTGCCCTTAGGGAAGCTATGTGAGTTTTCTAACTCCTCAAAAATATGCAACAGACAGATATGGACAGGCCTTATAAGGTCTTCATTGCTCATACTAGACAGTGAAGAATGCCCAACAAGTGTAGAACGATGTCTTCTTTGGAGTACACTGAAATTCGAAAGACATTCTTCATGCCACAGCATGGGTGGTGACAGCATGTTGGTTTGTTGATAACCATGGCTCAGAGGATACGTACATTTAGACCACTCTTATTCAGAGTTAATAAAAAATGTAACAGTGGTATCCAAGATCACTGTTGTGGTAATGTGATCCAGTATCATTATTGTGAGTCAACACTGACCCCATGCAGTTCAAGGAAGTGCATTAAAAATTCACAAAGTTTAACATGTGATTTAATACTAATTGACAGCTTTGGATTTACAGTACGCTACATGTCTTAAGTCACAAATATACAGTGTCCATAAAATATATGCACAGTAAAGCACAGTCATAATCCATTGCAGTAAGTTGTTACTAAAGTTCAGAATGTGCCAATGACAAGTGCTTGACACACTTTGGTGAATCAACCATTGTTATTGTTGTTATGGGGTGATTGTAGCTGATATATGAGTAAATATAAAGCAGCTGTGGGATAACTCAGAGGACTCAGATGAAAACCATGGACTGTCCTGAATGCAAAACTGGGCGTTCACTGTGAGAAGCTGGAAGCTAACTTCCTCAGCCATGGAACAGCCACACTAGCAAATTCATTCTCATACCACAGCTCCTCTCATGTTTCTATGTTCTAATCCTTAGAATATCTAGTGGTTAGATTGGGGGATTGCCATGAATATTCCACCCTTTCTGACACTGTTGTAATTTATTTGTTTATTTGCTGAGAAGTGTAACTGAAATTATGTAATGGGAGGGGTTTAAAAATATTAAATCAGTCAAAACAAATGGGTCCATTAAGTTATTTGAAAATCTAGACTTTGGTTTTAATGATGGTTCATTTATTTTCATTTTATCATCTGAATAGTTGATTCTCTCTCTCTGTGCATGTGTGTGCGCACACACTTCTATACATGTGTTACAGCTGAAGCGAATAATTCCTTTTTTTGAATGACTGGAGTATAATGACATTCCACAGGCATTCTGCAGACCATATGACATCTCTGTAGCATTAATTTAACCAAGGTAAAAGTTGTGACTATGGGTCATTCTTGCACTAATATTGCAACCAGTATTGTGGAAGAACAGTGATGTCAAGACCTTGTGGCCAAGGCAGGGGTGAGGCAAACTATCGGGCAGAGCCCCTGGACAAACAGTCATGGGGGCCAGGCATCAACAAGCAAGTATTCTGGGAAAGAGGCTGGAAAGTAAAGACCCAGGGGTTGTCTAAAAAGTTTGTTAGGTTGGGTACATGGGGCATTACCTAGGGGTCCCCAGGTGGTGTTCCTATGAGGGTACTCTACATACATGACCAGGGGGGGTCATTGTTTCTGTGGGGTTACTCAACCTGCATAACTGCAGGTTATTGTTCCTCTGTGTGTACCCAGTCTGCATGACCTGGGGTGATATTAGTTCAAGAATGACTGAAGAGTCAAAAATGACCTAAGATCAGATTAGTGCAACGAAAACGTGTGTGATGTAATGTGAAGAATGCCTGTGGAATGTCACAGAGAAATCAACATTTCAGGTGATAAGTAAAAATAAATTAACCATCTTTAAAGCCAAATGTCTTGATTTTCAATAACACAAGGGGCCTATTTGTTTTTATTGATTTTATTCCTTTTTCGTAATTTTAATTACTCATTCGCTTTTACTGAGACAGGCAGAAGCCAGGAGGTTTGAACAAAGTGTAGCTAGAGGGATGAGTCGCAAAATATTTATATGACATACTAACTTTTTAGGCTCAACATTTTCCATTGAAGATTCCCAGAATTACACTGAAAGATTTGTGCTGTATAATTTCATGTTTCAGGAGGTTGTAATATTCAATGATAATTATTTGGAATATATCAAAAATGACATTGCAATCATTCAGGTATCAAATTGAGACAATTTTTGCTGTAAATTTTACTATGTTCTTTGTGTGTACTAAGAAGTTCCTCTGTTTTAACAGGTTATTGCAGAACAGATATGCGTTCGCAAAGTAAAGATGGTACTACTCCACTAATTGATGCAGCTGAGAGCAATCAGCTAGAATCATGTAAATTGCTGCTTAAATATGGAGGTAAGTTTTGCCCTGTTACAGGAGAAAACTATTTCATCTCGCAGTTCTCAGTTATAATTAGAAGTGATCAGATCCAAGTTTTTGGTTTGTAAGGTTTTTGACTTGCTTGGTTAAATGTGTTCTCTTTTCCCACCTTCTATTGCAGGTAAGTAATATGGTACTTTTAGTACAGTACATGTTGTTTCTTTTTCCTCTTTCCAATTCTTGTTGCTTCATTGCCTGTGGTGCCTGTAACTGTTTATAAGCCTTATTTCCATTTAGGTTCCTCTTTGTTAAAAGACAAGAACAACAGAGGTATGAACGCGCTAGATGCAGCAACTGCACCTGATATTAAAGCTCTTTTGGAGTCTTTCGGAACAGAAGATAATGAGATCATCAAAGGAGAAGCAGTTTACTCTCCACTGCCATCAGTAGTTCCAGTGTTGTTGCCAATAATGTTCCGTGCTTACATGGATACATATCAGACATTACACATCGTGGAAACACTTAACAGTTTTATGCATGACAGTGACACTAAAACTATACATACAAAAAGGAAGGGTAGGCCAAAATTTAAGTTTGATTCTGCAAGGTTCTTGAAGGATTACAGGAGTTTTAAAAAACTGAAAGGTATTATTAGAAGTGAGGGAGAAAAGAGCCATGACAATGAGATAATTAGAAAATTTCTGTTGTTGATTTGAATGTGTGTGTTGTGTGTCACTTGAAGATGTTAAGTTCACCAAGTACAAATCTTTCCATAATTATTAAGACTGTCTTTATTTTTGTTAAGAAATGAGATATATACATATATATGCAAATGTTATCATTAAACTTTCTGTATTTCTTGGTGTCAACTGTGTGTACACATTCTGTGTTCATTCCATACATATTCATTATATATAGAGCTGATTTTATGTACTGTGAGGTTTGGACACATAATTTAAGTTGTGGATGTAATTTTTCACAGCCATAATCATAAGTTTCTTTAAAAAATTGTAAGAAATTGCTCTATTCACTGATATAGCTACTATTTTAATTTCTTTTTCATTCCTAGTTATCTCCTCTTCTGACTTAGGGGAATGTTTTAAATTATTGTGTGTGAAAAGTGTTGATTTTTTTTTCTTTCCCCAGAGGACTGAAGGAACTAGTGAAGTTGTGTTATAAAAATTTTGTATTACAGGAATAATAAATTGTCAGTATTTTCATACCTTGACTTTTGTGCATTTAAATTATTGATTGCCTTATATACACTACACTGCAATAGTGTACTTCGTTAATATGTTTCCATAGATAAATCACACACTTGGGCATTGTGTCATTAGTTATACTGTATGAACTTATTCCTGAAAAGGAATGTGGATGTTATCTGAGAGAGAATTATAGATACAAGAGTGCTGTCTTAAAATTAAGAGTGGTGCAAAATATACATAAGATGGAGAATTATAGGACTAATACAGTATTACTGTACTGATTTTCTAACATCATATAATTTAAGTATTTCCAGTTTAGAACTGGGTTGACACACATTTTACATTGATCCTGACTAGTGGTTTGCCTGCATACAGAGCATACTAGTACTACTTTGTAAAGGTTCACAGACCAGCATTTACCTCCACAAAAACTGGAGAGTAAGTACAGTAAAATCCCTCAAGCTGGACACCCTTCTATATTAGACACTTTTAATTGGAACTGGCGAAAATATCCTATAATTTTACATATCCACAATACCCTATATCTTGGACACCGCTGTATCCTGGAACTTGGTCACCCCTTGTGTTGTAAGTTGGACAGGTGCGTGCATGCATGCACTTAGCTTCAATGCTTTTATGGGAAACATTTACAGTTAGTATTTTATTGAAGATAGGTGTCTTCTGCGTTGTTGCGCTGTGTAGTCTGGTTGATGTTCACCAACGTTTCAGAGGTCATACTGCCTCCGTCATCAGGGCAATGAATATGCCAATAGGGTGTGAGGTGCTAGGTTCATAGGGCCAGAAAGTGAAAGGTGTAGCCTGCCCCAAGCCAATGGGAGCATGCCACCTTGTATTAACATCATCGTACTTCAAGTTTGGTGGCCAATTCTACGAACAGACCGATGGGGTGTCTATGGGTTCCCCACTATCACGTTGGTTAACATCGACCAGACTACACAGCGCAACAACCCAGAAGACGGAAATCTTCATACTCACCGCTGTGAAAACCTCAAATCTTACATAGTATTTTATTGTTTTGAATTTCTGACTGATGAATGCCTTCTACCTGAGGATTAGCTTATGGTTGAGGGTGTGAGACATTGAACACATCATTGGAATGCAGTGAAAGTGTATAATTATTCTTTTGTTGAACCCTTCACTGGACTACAGTAGGTATTGCTGGTACAGTTTTAACTTTGTCAGTACTGTACTTGCAACTGAGTTAAACAGTGTTAACAGAAATTGGAACGGTATGCGTTCGCTCATAATCAACCAGGAGTGGTTGAAATTTTATTTGGATTGCGGCGAAAATTAGAAAGAGGATGGGCAAATTCCAAGATAAAAGCAAAAAAGCAGTGTCTTGTGACGGACTTTTTTACAAGAAATAAGTGATATCATATGTTGAGCTAATGCCATAAGTTCAATTAAAAAAATACATTCTGAACATTTAAAATTTCATTGAGGCTGGGGTGTAATGCAACCATGGGAGTGGGTTTCAAAAGATTATTATTATTGTCATTAATTCTTAATTCAAGCAAGCCTACAGTAGTTAGATTATGTAAGTAAATAGATTACATTGTCGGTAAACGTAAAGTATTGGTGCCCTTCCCTCTGTGGCTCCTATAAATGTAGCCCCACCCACCCTATTGGCATATTCATCGCCCTGATGACGGAGGCAGTATGACCTCTGAAACGTTGGTTAACATCGACCAGACTACACAGCGCAACAACCCAGAAGACAGAAATCTTCATATTCACTGCTGTGAAAACCTCAAATCTTAACATAGCTTTGGTTTGTTGAGTGTCAGGGAGTTGAACTCAGAAGTGTTGGGATCACTTTGGCTGATGGCCTCTGAGACTTGCGACAGGGGGATACTTTAGCTGATGATTGGAGAAGGCGGGCCTTGTCCCTTTTGAATTTCCCCTGGCACAAGTGTCTTCAAAGTTGTCGAACTAACGGTACCCTCCATCAGCTTACTTTGAATTGAAAGGCAGTGCTCTGATGTGGGCAATGAAGTTTGGAATCCTAAATTCTTTGTGAATGTGCCTGTTACGTATCAAGGTGCACTAATCGCAATGCGAAGGCACTTGGATTGTAACATTTGCAACATCGGGACCTGGCTGCCAGGCAGCGGACCTCCAGATTGGACACGTAATCCTTCATAGGACGGAGCTGCTTATCGTTTCTGCAGAAAAGGCCACTTCTCGTGTTACCGAGGGGGCCAAGCACACCATATCTTAGAGCTGCCTTCCTTCCCACCTGGCTGACGTGTGTCGACCAGGTAAGCTGAGTATCAAGGGCTACAGCGAGATACCGTGCTGTTTCGAACCACTGTATTGGCTCTGAGGGAAACTGAACTGCTTTGGGTTTCTGAACGAGTCTGGCGGCCTTAACAAAGAGCAAAGTGATGCTCTTCGAGACATTGATGGCAATGTCATACATTGGTTTTTTCAGTCCCCCTCCCCCCGTTAAACTCTCGTATTTATGTAGGCTTCTGACTGCTATTCCCATAAATTATCACTGCATACGACACACGAGTGTGGAGCGAAAGCTACTAATAATAATAATCATGAGAGCCTAGCTGCTAACCACATATAAAGGATACCAATTTAGCAGTGACTCGCTACTGACTGCTTTCAAATGTCTGTAGCTGTGAATCCAGGAAGAGAACATAGATTAACAACTTCCGAGAAATGCTGAAACCATGGATAACCTATCAACCTACGTAGGTTGGAAGAATGGTCGTGACGTCACTGAGCCCCAGCGGTCGAGATGTTGTATAATACTCAATTTTAGTTGTAGTTAAATAATTTCAATGTGGTGTGCTGGTTAATGAGTTGTCGTATCAGTAGTGTGGGAAAGTACAATCTTTAAATATTCATAATGTGAATTAAACTTATATGCTGCTGACAGCGCTGTCTTATTTTCTGTTGGCTATTACAGTACATATTCCAGGGCCAGATATGGAGAAGATGTCCTTGTGGCTGTCAATGTCATATTAATAAGATGAAAAATGCTTCAGTTTTGGAAGAAATCTGGTTAGTTTTTGGTGTCGATAAGGTGATAATGTAATAATAATTGTTTATATAATGTTCGAGCTATGGATAAGCATTCATTATTTAGAATGTTAACGATGAGTGTTTTTCCTAACCTTACTTTAATTTCTATGAATTGATAGTAGATTAACAAAATGAAGTGTTTGCTTACTAAACCATGTTATTTTGTACGTTTGGAAACTGCGATCTCTTTTTTAGAGTTGTGTTTACATTTACGGATCCGTGAAGGTAGGTGCAAATGATTAATGACTTAGAAGACATTTCTGTAAATAGTTAAGATAATATTTTCTTTTATTACTAAATCAAGTTTCCCAAGATTGTATTATTATACTGTTTATAATGGTGAATTGTGTTGTACATAAAGTGATTTTAACATTTTGTATCTTAATTGCGTCATGTTTGTGTTATATCAATACATATATTTATTTTTCCAGTCTATACACAAAACTTGTTTTAAAATAATGTTGTTAAAATTATTTATAACATTTACAATATAAATTGCATTATGTTATATTTTATGGCGCTTTTCTGTGTCGTATAATATTACATTACTATTTATTTTAAAACAAGTTTTGTGTATAGACTGGAAAAATAAATATATGTATTGATATAACACAAACATGACGCAATTAAGATACAAAAAAAAAATTAAACAGCTGTTTTGTTCTTCACACTCATGAACATTTTTGTCTGAGGTTAACTCAGATTTGTATCTTCTGTGGCAGACAGTCGACTTGATAACTGCCAACACAGAAACTGTCACATAGCAATGTCTTGCACTGACCATGAGTAGAATTCAATAACGCGGCATCACGGATGAATGCATGCAATACCTGTACGGTTCATTATTGTAAAATACAGCGCAGAAGTGTAAATAATAGGGCGTTAACTTTAACATATTTTATACTTTTAATCATCATTTATTATAATGATGTCTGTAAGTAGACGAACTAAGCAAAATTTTGACACAGGAAGATTTGATTTGAAAAAAATCAATGAGGGAGAAGTAAAGGGACACTATCAAGTCAAAATTTTGAATAGATTTCAAATTTCAGAGACAAATAAAGATGATGAACGTGTGGATGTCAACAGGGAGTGGGAAAATTTCTGAAATTATATCAAATTTTCAGCAAACAGAAACTAGGATACTGCAGGAGAAAGCAAAATAAACCATGGTTTGATGAAGAATGTTCAAAAAGAATAGATGTAAGGAAGCAAACAAACTCTCATTTGTTACAGGACCCAAACAAAACAAATATGGATAATCTATGTAACATGAGATGTGGAGCTAGTAGAACCTTTAAGAATAAAAAAGGGGAATATCTGAAAGGCAAAATTATTGAGATTGCAGGCGTTTGAGAATAGGGTGTTGAGGAGGATATTTGGGCCTAGGAGAGAATGGGATGGGGTAAAGGCCACTGAGGAGACCTAGACATAGATGGGAGGATAATCTCGGGGATCTATGGGAGAGGAGTTGAAGGAGACTGGATTTTGTTGGTCCAGTACAGGGTCTGGTGGAGGGAATTGGTGAATTCGATGATGAACCTTAGGGTTCTGTAAGCCATCTAGTTAGTTATTTAGTTACAACAAACAGTACATCTGCTGGGACAGAATTTAATTAGCTGTGTGTGTTGGGCAGGACAAGACATGCCTGGCTTGTGTCATTTAGTATTTAGCTGATGTGTGTGAGTCATGCAATATCTGCAGTAAAACAGAATAAAATTTATTTACATTCTGTAGATCCTTCATAGGTGTAAGCCATAGAGATAGAACACATCATGTCACAAATACAGTATTTTTTTCTGATACAGATATAAATTGCATAGTTATGACAGTAATTTGCAGTCAGCTGAAATATTACCACTAAAATAATCATATATGGCACAAAAATCACAGTTGCTTACATGTCTTTATAACAGCTGAAAATTTTTGGTTGAGGTAAATTCTTTTATGGAGTAGGAGGAGCGAGATAGGAGATACTCTTTTAGCACTGGCTTGAAGTACAAGCAAAATGAAATGATAAAGCTGTGAAAAGAAGAGTTCTTAACATTCCTGAAAATGTCAGTTCAGTTGCAGTTTTTCTATCACCTGATGCTAAAATTTTTAAACAGTTAAAGGACAAATTTCAAGATTTAACAACTTCAGAAAATTTGAAGGTCACAATGTTAATTATTTCGCCTAATAGTTGGAGTATTTGGAAAGTTCAGGAAGTTTCTAACTGTATGATAGGAAAGCAAAGAAACTTATTACAGACTAGGGCATTATGTGTTTTCCTAATCTGAAACCAGGCAAAACTTTAAATGAAGTTGAATTCACATCCAGTAATCAAAGTAAATTCTTCTAACTTTGTATCCATGTATACCACGAACTGTATTATGTCAGGTGCAAGTGGGACATATTATTACTGTCAGTACATGCCAGTTGTCGGCAACGATGATTTATAATATTATTATATATTATTATTTATTTACTGCAATTGGGTTTGCACCCAGTGGCAGTGGTCCTTACACTACACAATTACAACAAAATACATATAATATAAACAAGTACACTCCATAGAACACCCTACACACATAACTAGACATCCACCCCTACAAAAACATTCCACCTTACATGGACACACATACACACAATACAAAAACACACACACATTTCAGAAACACACGTCCATTAATTAATCACAATACTTTAGAGTAGAATATGAAGCCAGACCTCAGTACATGAAACTTTTATCCCAAAGAACTAAAGCACGTCATCACTTTGAGACTAAGCCATTTCACTTCTCTTATCACCATCTAATCCCCACTTAATAACCCCTTGCTTGTAACTACTTTTCTGACTCTCTTTCTAAAGGTGCCTAATTTACAGGGGAAAGACTCTAGCATGCCTGTAGGTAATTGGTTCCAGCTTCTTATGGTCCTATTTACAAAGGAATATTTGCCAACATCCGTTCTTTGTTTCCTAGTCCAAATTTTCCGACTATGATCGTCCCTGCCCAGGTAGCATAGCTTTAGTAATCTATCCCCTATCGTTCGTATAATTTGCAAATTTAGCCGCTCTCTTCTGCACCTGATTTAGGGCTCTTACCTGCCCTTCCCTGTATGGGTCCCAACACACAGCTCCATATTCAAGTATCGGTCTCACTAGTCTTCATTTCATTTTCTACTGCCCATTCCCATAATCTATTCAAATCTGTCTGTAACTTATCAGTGTCACTACTATCCATTATTTTCCTGTATATTATACAAACATCAATGAAACGCTCCCTTGCGGCACTCCTGATGTTACCCTGACTTCATGTGATAGTTGCCTGTCCACTCTTACTCTTTGCGAATGTCTTAAGAGAAATTCCATTACCCATACCACTACCCTCAAGTCCACACTGGTTGCAGAAATTTTTGTAATCAGCCTGTCGTGTGGCACTAAATTGAATGCCTTTCAAAAATCTATTATAACCGCACCAATCCTGATTCCCTCGTCCAATGAATCAGCAACATCTTGACAAACCGTGACTACTTGACTTTCACATGAGTACCCTGGTCTAAACCCATGTTGACCCTCATATAACCACTCACTCCTTTCCCAGACTTGCCTTAGATAACCTGCTATAACATGCTCCATTTGCTTGCAAACCACTGAGGTTAAACTGACTGGTCTATAGTTCCCAACTACCGATTGATCTCCCCCTTTATAAATAGGAACCACTATAGCCTTCTTCCAGTCCCCTGGGATAGAATTGTTGTTCATCATTATCTCCAGCAGTCTCGCAAGGTATGGAATCATTGCTTCCCCACCTAACTTTAAAATTTCCCCGGTAATGCCATCTGGTCCGACGGATTTATTTCTCCCAATTGCTGATAGTCATTTCCTTATGATATTGATACTAATGGTAAACGTTTTATCTGAATCTGTTGATTGGATTAGCGGATTATTTCGTTCACAACTGAATAACGACGCATAATAAGAGTTTAGGGAGTTGGCCTTTTCTATTGGATCTGTGATGAGGTTTCCTTTATAGCCCTTGATTGCAGGAATAGTTTCTCTATTACCTATGTATGTGTGTGTACAATTTTCCAAAGTGTGAAGTTAATGTTGTAAGCCTGCTAAATACCTGAAATAGCAACAAGTAATGAGCATCTCTGTTCTGTGTTCAAACATTCTCTCAAGTATGATTTTCAGTCTACCCCAAACAATTTTTTTGTGACTGCAGTGAATGTCATAAATTTACATATAATAACCTGAAATGTATTGCAGAAAAACTGTGTTGTTTAATAATCTAATAAAATAAATTTAGTTTAATGTGGTATACCTCAACCAAGAAGGCACAAAATGAGAAGATTAAGAATTAAATACCATATAACTTTGTTCTATTTAACAAAAAAGGGATGAGTAGGTTCTATATCAAACTCGGTGGTGTATCTGAAATAGTAGGAGGTGGAGCATTATCTGTGGATGCTTCGGGTATTGTTAATTATGTTGGAACCTTCTTTTGATTTGCTCTGTAAATAATTTAAATGCAAGCTCACATTGTTTCTTCTGAGTTTGTCAATGGAATGCATCCCTGACTTAAAGGCTGCAATTGTAACATAAACTGTTTTCTCGCAATATGACCCAATGTCAGTTGGTAGTTGAAAATATGAAGTTATTCTAATTGATCCTTACAATTTAAAAAGTTATTCAGGGAGGGTAAGCTAGGGACAGTAATGAAGTTTGTGGGACATAATTTAAGGTTTCAAATATTTGCACATTGCCAGCCACTAGACGCATTGGAATCTTTTCTTTCTATGGTGCAACGGCCTGAAGTCGAGCCTTGGTCTCCTCCCATGAGGGAGGTTTCTTTGTCTTTGAAGTGTGCATCTGTGAGTTGTGAGTGACAAGCCCACTGCATCTGCACAATTTCTACTCAATCTGGAATTGTCTGCTAGAGCCATCTAGTAGTGAATCAGAAGAGACTTGGTCGAGAAATGGCCACTGAATTTTGCTTATGAAACATCTCGTTCATGCTCATAAGGTTCTTTTACACGCCATAAATCTACAACATGGGACCACCGACTTTACTTCCTGTCCGAAGGAAGTTGTGGTATGGATTTTTATCACTCTTAAAAATCCATTGACCTCGGCTGGTTTTGAATCTGCGAACCTTGGGTCCATTGGCGATCATGCTAACCACTAGTCCACTAAGGGCAACTATGCTTTTTTATCACAGTAGAGAAAATGGTAATGCAACTGCAGAAATCAAATTGTATGTTGTTCATGAAACCAAATCGGTGAAGACAGTACAGGAAAAGTTTTGAAAAGTGTTGAGCTGTACCAACCTATTATACAATCCATTTATACTTTATACAAGCAGTTCACACATAGTGTTTTCTTTTTGTGCAAATACAAGTGTCCAGGGCATTCACCTGTTTCTGAAATGACTGTGGACAGTGTGGCAGACAGTCATGTGCAGTGCTTGAAAGTCAACAAGATGTACAAAAAGGGCACTTGCCATTCCTCAGACACTGGTATGGAAGATTGTTATGAAATATTTGCAATTGAAGTGCTCCAAATATTACAACAACTTTAACCAGACAGTACTGTTGAGCATACTCCATTTTATGCTAAAATAATGGAAAAGATTTCTGTTGAAGATGATTTCCTGTCCCGCATTGCTTTCAATGATGAAACCTTCTGTCATGTACTAGGAACCATTGGTCTGTGCTGAGGGGATTTCTCAGGTCTGTAGTTGGATATCGGGCCCCATATTCACTGTGTGGTTCAGTGATCAACTGCACTGTGAACAATAAGCATATATAAGTTTTGAGTAAGAGGACTCTGAAATATTGAGTCAGGGTGGAAATAAAATAAATGTTGGAAGTATATTACTTCTATATGATTTGAAGCTTTTGCAGCAACGTAACTCAATAAAACCTTCTCGGGTGATCAGCCATGTCAAATGGTTAACCCTTTAACGCGGAGATTTAAAGTCCGAGGTTGTGTTCATCCTGGGGTAATACTTTCTTAGTGTCCCTTTAAATTTTGCTCTAAATTACTATATTTATCATAACTTTGGAACTATATGAGATATAATTAAAAGACAAAACTGACGTTTCAGGAACCATCTTTGTCCCCATCATCAGGGTTCTGATGTGAATGCGGCTGATCGCCTGAGAAGATTTTATTGATATTACTTTTAGTTACTGGGTGTAAAGTACACATTATTTTCACAGAAATTTTACACTGCAGTAAAAGATACCTTTGAATGCTCACCTTTGTGTGCCCTGTATTATTTATCAGCCTTGTCCAATTCTTTTCTGTATTCACATAAATGCTCTTCTTCTATTTTTACTCACTGTTTCCCTATTTTGTTGAAGCTCAGCTATGATACAATTTTTAGTTTGTTGTTTATGTCACCAGATAGCTATGTTCATGTGCCTTGAACAGGCTTCTGGAAGTCCTTGCAGGCACTAAAAGTGTCAGGGTACAGACACTGTTTTGTGTAGCTTCCATTACCTTAATCTTCACCTAGCCTTTGGTAATTTATTTGCCATCTTCATTTCTGATGTCCTGAAGGGAATCCTGTTATCTTGTGTAACTTCAGCACATACCAGAACACTATATCCTCAATTTAATCACTTTTTATTATGATGTTTCAACCTGCAGATTTTGCCTATTATCCTGGATTCAGATTTTATGTCTTCTTTGTTCCTTAATACTTCTTGTATGTTTTATATATATATATATATATA
>NW_019060191.1:594684-633579 GCF_000696155.1 Zootermopsis nevadensis
AGACGCTTCTTTAGTTCATTGATGGTATAAAAGTTCTGTTAAGTATATTTCTCACACAATATGATTGCCTGTTTCTCAATACACAGGACAAAAAGGTAAAGGAAGCGGCTCCCCGTCTGCAGCTTCACCTGCTAAATTGCCCAAGTTTCAGACTGCTGTGCCCTTGTCAAACACTGATGAATCTACAGCTTCCAGTGATGGATTGAAATCAGGTCCTGTTGGACCTCTTTCACGCTTCCAAGAAGAGGATCTTTGTACTGAAGGTATTTTTTGTTAATTATTTAGGTGTTAATAACATTCAACACAAATCAAAACATGTCTTACTATGATGCCTATTTTCCACATAATACGAATGTTTTATTCAGTGCTAATTCATCATACTTATCATTCCATTACAAACTTTACTTTGTTAAAAACAGTTTATATTATTGTACCAAAATTATCAGGGATATCCAAAATAAGACTTACTTTGTCCATGTTTATGTAATACTGTGTTGTTTGTGAGAACTTCTGCATCTGCCCTTCATGTACTTTTGAAGCAGGTGGCTGGAAGTGGCCAGGTGTGCCCTGTTGTATGTCTGTTAAATCAGACACACATCTCCATATGGTTCCAGTAATCTGTTTAATGGATATTATAAACATTACCCGTCAAAGAGATAAACAGTATTTTCAGTTATTTCCAAAATTTTATGATCAAAAATGGTTTGTCATATTGTTAATTACATTATAGGTACAGAGTGTGGTAAATATTACTCTTAACATCAATGGGAATTTGTATAAAAATTCAAAGGAAACTAAAGTTTAAAAGGAAGAATTCTCTAGAAGGAATCATTATTGAGATATCATGGTAAG
This sequence comes from Zootermopsis nevadensis, assembly GCF_000696155.1. The sequence continues at coordinate 595,537 of NW_019060191.1, forward strand.
AAGGAATTCTCAAATGGGGTAAGAATTGCACCAGTCATAAGTAGCAACGAAACTAGTGGTGACACCGAGAGACAGAAGCAGACACATGGAGGGTTGAATATCTACAAAGAAACTGCAGGTGACGTTCATGAATAAGTGAGTTAATACAAAAGAATACTGTACATAAGAAGAATCCATCGTTCATACATGTCACGATAAACAACACTTGTGAAACGTATAATATTTGTCGATACAGAATATGGCAGATGCATAACTAAGAGGGCAGTAGTTAGCAGTAAGTGTTCAAAGTGTCCACCATGCATTTGCTGACATGCAGCTGCATATCATAGAATACTAACTTGCTCACATTGTATAATATCTTCGTCAGTGCTCACCAAACTTTGCTGTCAAGTCATCTGTGTTAGTTGGCAGATCCATGTAAACAATTTCTTTCAGGTGTCCACAAAGGAAGAAGTCCAGAGGGTTCATTTCTGGTGGTCTCGCAGGGCTGCCAAATCCTAGCCATTTATCAGGAAGACGTGCTGTTGGGTCTGTGCACTTAAATATGCTGGTTCCTCTTCATGTTAAAACCACATGTCATGTTGAGCTTCAGTGGCACATCTTCAAGCAGCACTGGTAGATTTTACTGCACGAATACACAATAAGCAGGGCCATTGTGGTAATCCAGTAGTAGGCATGGTCTAACCACACAATTACTAATGATAGCAGCCAACACATCTAAGCTCCACTGAACATGATGGCCCCAATCATGTGTGCCCACAAGAAGCTGTTCTGACTGTTGAAGACACCTTCACATGTGAATGCTGCTAAATCCAACATGCTCCAAAATGACTGAATCACATTCATGTTCTCATAAAAGCAATAATGATAATCACCTTGAACCCAAGAGTGGTGGTATAGATACAGGTCTTCATCATGGAAGATTACTTAGACAGCCCAATGTACAACACCCAATTCTGGGGCATTTCCATGTGTACTACAACATGGATTCTGTGTCACTATAACCATAACCATCTCTTCAAGTGCTGGTATCAAGAGAGAGTGTAATTGACCCTTGCCAGTCACCCTCATCCGTCTTGTCCAGCCAGCGAAACACATTACTATCTGGATGGTGGCATGCTGGATACTTTTGTGCATAAGCCCTGGTTGCAGTGTAGGTCCAGTTACCACAAACACCAAGGACCGTGTTACAATATTTGTGCAACTTGAAGTTTATTTTACTTACCCTTTCTTGCCGATGTCTTACTGGCATGGGACGACTGCACAGTACAATGGTGAGACTATTATTGTGAGCTGAGTGTTGATCACTCTTGACCATGGTATCACTGGGATGACATGCAAACCATCCATATCCTGGTAAAGAGAAATATTAATTTGCTTAGATTAATAAAAGACAATCTGGGTCTAAAATTCTCAGTGGTATACTGTGTACCCTGTGAGTATGACATAGACTATGCGGGACATACTGGCAGAACCATCGAGGCCAGATGCAAGGAACATATGATACATACACGTCTGGGCAAGCCAGAGAAGCTGGGCATAGCATATCAACTTCAGTCACATCTCCAACCTGGACAAGGTGACAGGATACATGGATTGTATGATAAAGGAAGCCATTGAGATCAGACTTTACCCCAGAAACTTTAACAGTGATGGTGGCATTACACTTAGTCAGTCCCTGTACTCTGTGATGAATTTACTGAAGCAATATAGCGATCTAACAATCTGGAGGTTTTATTGAAGCTGTCTTTGTATTTCCTATACTGTACATCATGTCCTATGACTCTTGGTCCTCCGATAGTGATTAATGTACTTGCCCCATTTGACAATTATGTAAAAATTCCTTCTAGAGAATTCTTCACTTTACATTTTTATTGTGAGGTTTTCTATCCATTCCTGTTGTTTTGTGTGCCATTTTCCCACAATAGTCACCCTGTATATGTATTTGTATTCATAACACAGGTTTTTAAAGTTGGAGTGCACACATCATGTGAAAAATGTTTTTAGTGAGTGTAATTTTACTTATGTTATTGAAGTTAGGGTTGCGAACTTAAGTTGCTGTTAACCATTAATGATTGCATAATATTCTTAAAGTTGTCTCTGGTGCTTGATCATCATATGATGATGTGGGGAAGTGGAGAAATAGCTCCATACATTAGCTGGAGGTAAATGGTCATGCTTCTTCCACTTAGTCCCCAGGGAGAAACTGCTGTCCCACTATATGAGGCTGGGTGGGCCCCAGAGCCTGTCTGGGCACAGTGGCTAAGAGAAACACTTCTTGCCCCTGCTGGAAATTGAACCCTGGCTGTCAGCTTATAGCTTAGTCACTAGAATTGTCCCACCTCTTCCACAGTATTGTTGACATTGGAAAGTGCTTCATTTTATTTTCTCTGATGCTGCAAATATTCTTTTGTAGCAGTGATTCTTCTGGTTAGTGGTATTCTCACTTTCATATTTTATGGTGTAGCTCGAATTATTCTTATTACAGACTGGTAAAAACATTTTAAAAGTTGATACAAAAAACAAGATTGCATAAACCATATAAGTAAAATGTGGGACCAGGTATTTTTACCACAAAATGTTATCTTCAGATTTTATCAGGCAGTGTAGTATACTAGTTGTACAAATTTTAAATTGTAAGTGACATGTCATTGTGTGGCAATGTACATGTATAAAACTCACATTTGTGGCTGTCATCAAAACATATTGAGGAGAAGTAAATCTTCTTAGAAAGTATTCAGTATTACATTTTATCTTATTCTTAGATTAGTTAACATGCTTCCTTGATTCTTAGGTTATTTTATAGTGTTGTTTCACTTCTGTATGTTGTATTATACTGAATGGTATTTACTATTTGGAAGGGAATGTTGTACCTTGTTCCAAAACACTGTATCACTGTGCACTATCCTCAGTCCATTTATCAGTTGCGTAACCAAGGTTAACCTTCTTGATATCTCTTTGGAGTACTGAAGGAAGAAATATCTGAAGGAGTTTGACTGGAATTATCAATATTTATGGAGGAGTGGGGAATTTACTGAAACAAGAAATGCTAAGAGAAGACATGGTTATGAATTGTGAGTGGGTAAGGATGTAGGAGGAATCATTCTTGGAAAATTTTCCTCCTTCAATATTGTTAAATACTACTTTACACAAACAAAATTGTAGTTCTTGGGTCCTGGAAACCAGCACTTGATAAATGCTGTCTTCTTACTTTATCAAAAATTTTTACATTGACTAAAATGTAGGCAGGCAGTCAGTGAGCCATGTTGATACAGCATTTAGAGATATCAAGAGTTTTTCTCCATATTGTTTGAGTTCCACACTTTTATATATTATTGATGTACAATATTTCCAATATTTTTAGCAGTCACTCACTCTTTGTCATCTGGTAACTTGAGCTATTTCTGTCAGGTAGTTAGACCATTATGAGAGTGGCAACATACTCCAGAAGGCCATTTGACAATATTGGCATGTCTCATTCTGAATTAGTAAGAATGAGCAATAACAAACAAATTAAACATAAAGTACAACAGTTATTGTTTCACAGAACTAGTTATTAATGGAACTTTCTTATTCCTAAATAATGTATGAAGTGTTGCAGAAAGCTTTTAGGCGACGCAGTTAACTGAAACATGTATGTGCAGATAGTTCTGAATGGAAGAGGACAGTGGCCCACCATTCTCGACTGTCTAAGACACTTGCCGAGGTTCTGGCCGACAAGGGAGCACTGAGCTACTTCATCCAGTACCTGGAGGCTCGGGATGGGTTCTCCCTCATCAAATTCTGGCTTGATGTAGAGAGCTTCAGAGCAGCAGCTGGTGCACAGGACTGTGTCAGTTGCATAAATAGAAAGGCACCTGGTCAAGACCCTAATAGGACAAGTCTTTGTCAGTCTCACTGTCAAAATGACAAACTGTCACTCAGCACGGACTCTGGAAGTGTGTTTGAATCTCCACTCCATTCCAGTGGCAGTGCAAATGATATTAGTTCTGGAACTCGAGATGAAGTACAAGAAACTCTTAAGAATGATTTACCACTCTCTCAGTCACCAGTTATTAATTTAACCTGTAGTAAAAGCCCAGGAAGTCTTGTACCATGTGCATTACCGAACGGTAGTTTTGATCGGCATTGTAGGGATCGCTATAGCAATATGGTAGTTAACCATAAGCCTAGTAACATCAGTAAAATCAAGACTGATTCCTGCAATTCAGAGAGTGCAGTTGCATCTGATTGTTGTAAGAAGCTAGTGGCTGTTTCAACAAGTGAAATAGGTAACACTTTTAGTGGTTGTGCTGTTTGTGGTGATGAGTTAGTATCAGAGCAAACATCAGTTCCTTCTAGCAAGGATGGAAGAGCAGTGTCTTTGTCAGTGGGAAGCAGTCTGTTGACGCAAGCAACTGTGGATGATGCATTAAGAATTTTCAACAAATACATCTCCCATGAAGCACCGCACCCTGTTAGGGTTCCTGATGTTGTTAGAGATCGAGTTGTGGCAGCCATTTGCAGTGATGCAGGCATGGTGGATGCTGAATCTTTTACAGAACTGCAGGGACTTGTACTCCAGACCATGGAGACAGAGTAAGTATGTTTAATTTATAACAGAATTGCAGAGCAAAGTAAGCAGAAATTCTTTGGGAATTTAATAGTTCTTTAAAATTATAATACTTTTAATTAACATCATGTAAGAATTCTGAAAATTGTGCTGTACAGCCTATCAGAAATTGTTAAATACATCTTCACTAATTTTGTGGCAAATTAATTAAATGTTTTTAGACTAAATAATGAATGAACTTAAGGTAAGGTATTCCATTTGTGAGTTCATGCACCCCATCCCCTTGGACTTTATAATGTGAAATGTGTTGAACTTCCAATGATAAGTAATTAAGATTCTTTATTATCATCTTAAGTTGGTTCTTCTTAACAGCTGTTTGGAACTGACAGTAAAATTAACACTGTCATGCAGTGAAGGCCTAATTGGGGAAGTTATTAATTGCCAATGGTATCAGAAATATGATGAAACAAAATCCATTCACATATAATGTTACAGCTTGCATTATACAAATACAACCCTTTCTCAATTTATAAGATTTATATTTATGTGTTTTCAGTGGTTAAGCTATGCAGGACTAGCTATAGTTTGTTTACTATAATTATTCATTTTGTTCTGGCAGAATATGTTCAGGTTTATTTGTCCAAAGTCCTTCCTGTAGTACCAGTGCAATTATAAGTATGAAAAGTATGTAATTTGAAGTGAATTTGTATTAATAATAAAACTTAAGTATGCTGGTAAAGAGGATAAAGTGTTTGAACTTTATAAACACAGAATAATGAATAGTAATGTTCCAAATGCCATTAGTGAAGTTAAATGATTTCAGCTGTTGGCACACTAGAAGTACAGAACTTATATGAAGAATTGCATTGATGTGTAATGCATATTTATTAAGTTTTGTATGGTGATAAAAACCCTTTTCCAGCCTTAATGCTGTAGAACACATGAGGCTTCAAATTTCTCAATCTGAATGTTCTTTATATTCTTTGTTTTGACAAAGGAATTGAATTATGATGAAATTACAAATTTTTTTGGACTCTCTTTTGCCAGCTTGTGTGTGCTACATAGCTCCTTTGAATTCAAGGTGATGGCTTCTACATCTTAGGTATTGGATGTGCAGAAAATCAATATCAGTGAGGGTGCAGTATCTAAGATTTTGGAAGATAGTTGTAAACTTGATAGTTCTGTAGCATCATGGAGTGAAGATGTCAAAGACACTGAAGGTAGAGAATATAGGACAAAGGTAGACAAGGAAGTTGTTATGGATAATTAATGCCCAATCCATACAAAGGGCAGGTAATATGAAATCAAAGCAAGTGTTGAATTTGACGATACAGAACCATTTTGTGGTTATTTTCAAGGGCCATCCCATAATCCACCTGTTAGAAGATTAAAAAAAAGACTGCTTCAGTTTGTTTGTTTGTTTGTTGACCATTGTGTGAGATTGTAGCAGAATAAAACAATACTAGAGCAGAGTGCTCCTTTCGGAGCCCCTCGGGGGGATTGGTCAAGTTTTTAAAATGCAACCAACCCCTTCGGGGGGGGTTGCATTTTAAAATCTTGTGTAAGAAACTAAACTAACCCCCCCCCCCCCCCGAATGGAGGGTTAAAACAGGAAAAAGGAAACCAGCACAGAATTGTTGTAGGAACAAGTAATATTGCAGGTGTCGAAAGAATATGCAGGACAATACCACATGTCCACTTTGATAAATTTACTTTGCCAAAATTGGTGAAACTCCTTTTTGAAAAGAAAGTCTATGTCTGTGGAACTGCCTGTTTAGGAAAGAAAGGCTGGCTGAATGAAATCAAATATCCCATGGCTCTGAAATGGATGTGGTTAGTCACTTAAATTATGACACGATGGTGTCACTGCAGTTACATGGTGTGATAAACATCATGCCTTGGCCCTTTCTTTAAATTTGGACCTCAGGTCTGATAAAATATTAGAGAAGAAAGGGGCAAGGGGAAAATTAATAGTAACATAACCTAAAGCTGTGGCTAATTACACATGTTTAAGGGGAATGGTTGTGCATAAATAGAAAGGTATTGGTAGAGCTTCCAAAGAACAGTGAAAGTTTGTCTTTTATTTTATACTAAATGTGTGTACTGTAAACCTTTTTATTCCATACAATATGGCAAGTGGACCATCACTGTGCATGGTAACAGGCAGTGGAATTGATGAACAAACTTAATGCAGCAACTAACTGGAACCTTTACACCATAGAAATGTACAGGCAGAAATAAAAAAAATTATGTAAGGTATGCCCTCTCCAAAATTTCCTCACTCTAGGAAAGATTATGGGTCATGCAAATTTGTGTGTGTTATATATCAAAATAAAAAAGAGGGCACCACAAACTGTGAAATTCAAACTTCGTGCAAACAATGTAACCTCCTGTTGTACTGTTTTGGAGTACCACAGAGAAAGGGATGTTGATATTCAAAATTGAGGGTGAGGGCACATTGCATCTTCTGTATTATACAAACATTTATAAAAATTGTAATGTAATGTTTGTTATGGTTCTTGAGATGCATGCAGTTTTTCTGGTGTTGTGGATCTATACTCATGTTATATTTAAAGAGCTCTTTGAAAATACATCACCAGAGGCTCGGGCAGCAGCAGAAATATTAAACTTTTGTTAATCCTATTTTGTAAAATAGAGCCAAAAAACATGGTGATTACTTGAAACATATATTGTTGTTAAGCTTGTAAAATTTATATTTTCGTATGTTAAAAAATTTTCAAGAAGTTTCACATGAAGTCTTTTTCCTTGTGTGTCAGAAATTATGTACATGCAAAAGTATGAATCAGATATTCAGGAACATACAGCTAATGGAAATCTATACCTCGTGTAACTTGGGTCAGTGATAGATCACTAAGCTATGTGAAGGAAAGTTAGGTGCTGAATAATATTTTGAATCCATGTTGTTATACAGTTCTTTGTTACAGGTATTTTAATGATTTCCTGCGAAGTGATTTCCATTGCAAGCATCAGATTGATGTACTTACAAGTGGCAATGTTGTACTCACAGATATACTCTACAATGAAACTGCTCTCTTTTATTTCATGGAGGTATGTTTATCAAATATTGCTTAACCTTTAAAGTACCAGGCTTTTAAATCTCCATATTCCCTGCTGGCACAATTTAAATTCACAGTTGTACTACACTGTGTGTATTTTGATGAAACAATTTATCTTTCTTAAAAACCTACATACAACAATGAAATAAAATACACATTATTCAGAAAAGTTTTCTTGGTGCTGTACCTCAAGCCTTCACTCTGTAAGATTATTTCCAATTGAAAGGAATGTTTCTAATTGAAGGGAATATTACACATTTAAATTTTCTGCTGTCATTAGGTTCATAATTTGAAAATATTGTCATATTATTAATGTCTTTACCTTAAAATGTGAAAGAATTGTGTACACATTTTTCAATCTGATAGACAACTGTAGAAATCTTTATTCCTATTATACATGCACATAAACATTGGTTTAATCAACTTTTCTCCCTCATTATACAGTCTACCATTTGAGGGTTAGTTTTGCATGGTACAGTGTTCAACACACAGAAATGCAGTCTTAACCTTTCTCAGTGACAGAACTAAGATGAAAAATTACTACATTATCAAGCAAACCTGAATAAATAAAACATGCCTTTCCTTGAATATAGCCTCATGCTACTCTGTTGTATGCGCCTAGTAATGCTGAAACTTAATAAAGAACTATTCATCAGTAAAATATTACATTAACTGCAATGCAAGTTACTTAACTATTATTATACCATATGCACACATATGTATGTCCAACATAAGACTATGTGCTTAGAACAGAGCGCAGGCCTACACTTGCCCAGTCGCCAGCTTACAGCACTAGCCCCAGAATTACCACCTTCGCCTTTTAAAAAAAATGCTGTCCTGCTACATGCCATATTCAGGGAAAGGATGTACAGCTCTTACTTATTCTTAATCTCAGCACTAGATAGGGGTGAGCAGTCAGTGTCATGCCCCAGCTGAACTTTGCACTCAGGGAAAGGACCCCAGTACCTATTGTGCAGGAGGCTGGGTGAGTCCAGAACCAGTCTGGATGTAGAGGCTAGAGGAAAAATCCTCTGCCCCTGTGAGGAATCAAACCCAGTCCATAGTCAGTCATGCTATTGACTGAGCAACCTCGGCTCATAGCTTGTTCTCTGGTAGAATTAATACCTAGTACTCATCTTCAAAAACCACACAAATCCTATGGCTTGAATTCAAAAACAGCACTCTAGCTTAACAGGCTAACACACAGGCCAGTTAAAGTGAAAATGGGCTAGTAATTTACCTACTTCATATCCAAATTAGTGTCAGGCCCCTATGACCTCACCAGCCAGCCAACAATGTTCTGATGAGTTCCACAACATCCTGTACACTTTTATGTTAAACATTCCAATTTCTGTGTTGAAACGCTTATATACTTCCTGCATTTTTTCCTGGAAAGTACCTCCCGTGTAGACTACAGTTACTGGTCCGCTGTCTTGTAGAGGGACTTCTGCCACAGAAGATGCCGACAGACTTTTTAGATCAAATTTGCAAGCTACATCGACCATCACCAGAAAATGTCCTTTCATATCTTCAGTCTTGTTTCTAATGAAATCAGATCACTATTACAAAATTGAGTCATCAGCGCCTCGTGGGAGAGGAAGGAAAAAAAATGTCTGTTGCTCTATAACTGCGCAGCATGGTCCTAGTATTATTGTCCTGGCTTTTCCGCTGTGTTGTGATTCCAGAAGCTTGTCATATAGTTTGTCTTCCATATCCATAGGATGACAGCAGTCTTGAAGTACCTGCACTGTGTGGCCAATAACTGTAACCAAGCCATAACTTCTTGGTAGCCAGTTAATTACAACAAACCATGATGTCTTGGTAGCCCGTCTCCTTCAACATATCTTTCCCAACAGTTTTTTGGCCACAGTAAAGTGTGTCAAATGCAACAAGAAAGATAAAATGTCCTCTGGCCAGAGATCAAATTCACCAGTATCTTGGCCTACCATGTCTGCAAACCAACATCTGCCGGTCTGTGGCTTGGTTATGATAAGAATGCATACTAATGTGATAGAATGCATATTATGCCACTAGATCACTTCCTATTGCCATTGTTATGAAAGAATATATATATGGGTTCACATGGTAACTGACTTATAATTATATTTGTAGTCATTTATTTTGTATGGGTGCGAAACATGGTCTCTCACTCAGAGGGAGGAACACAGATTGCAGGTGTTTGAGAATCGGGTGTTGATGAGGATATTTGGGCCTAAGAGGGAAGACGATGGGGCGTGGAGAAAACTGCACAATGACGAGCTTAAAAATCTGTACTGCTCCCCCAGTATTGTGAGGGTGATTAAGTCGAGAAGAGTGAGATGGGCGGGACATGTAGCGCGCATGGATGGGACAAGAGGTGTGCACCGGGTACTGGTTGGGAAACCTGAAGGGAAGAGACCGCTGGGGAGACCTAGACGTAGATGGGAGGATAATATCAGGCGGGATCTATGGGAGATAGGAGTTGAAGGAAACTGGATTTTGTTGGCCCAGGACAGGGTCCGGTGGAGGGCTTTGGTTAATTCGGTGATGAACCTTCGGGTTCGGTAAGCCATCTAGTTAGTTAGTTAGTTAGTCATTTATTTGTATGCTGTTACATAGGTTACATACAACACTTCCTAACAACAGGAAGCTGCCAGGACTATCATCTTTTAACTGCTGCCATTTTATTCATTTTTTAAAACTGTTTCTGTCAAACAGACATCGGTTTTAGAATTGTTGGTTGATGCTGTAGTCTTGTATTTTGTGTTGGCAATGATTTCTTACATTTTCGTTCTTTCCTAATAAGTGTTTCTTTGTGTTGCTTAGTACATGGAACAAGAAGGAAATCAAAGCCTGGTACAGTTCTGGTTGGCAGCAGTCAACTTTGAACAGCACCTGAAGGACAAGAAGGGAGACTATGATTCAGTGGAGGCTCAGAATGATGCCATAGTCCTCTATGATAAGTGAGTTACTGTCATTGCTCTTGGTGTGATAGAAGTGTACAGCAACCATTATTGTCAACAGTGATATTGTTATAGATATTAGATAAAGAGCAAAAGAATTTTTATCTATGGTTCTTACATTTCCAGTTACAGTATTCATTAAGGTGGGTGTAGAAAGAGGGTTCAAAGCATGTAGTTAACTTTGCAGCTTCTGATAAAAGAAAAACAAGGAATTTATTTTCTCCTGGAAGTTGTCACTGAACAGGTTGGTATTGCAGTAAGACTCATCTGTGTGGGTTTGAGTCTTGGCTAGGTCACCAGCCTCCGTGACAGTTTTCCTCAGTCTCTGCAGGTGAATGCCTTGTAACAGGTTACAGCCACCTCCTTCAAAATCCTTACTTACTCATCACTTATTATTCCATTCAGTGCTTCATTGTAAATAACATTGCCTGCTTGGAAAGTACAAAGTCTGCAATACTTAGTACTGAAACTTTTACATGAAACACATGGCAGCAATGTTGCATTTCCCCCACAGCCCCAATGATACAAATTTGTTTCACAGTGTTTTGTATATATAGAATTTTGTGTTTATTGTTCATCTGTGGCAAACTTCTGCAGTTGCCTGAGATGGGAATCCCTTTCAGGCATATTGTACTAATAATTGTTGTGAGAATTGGGGGGAGGGGTGTTCTCAACACTCAAAAAAAATATGGTGTCCAGAAATCAGCAGGTCCCCATCTTAATTAAAGTAGCATTTGTCAGTTCCATTGTATTTTAAGGTCAGTATATGAAGAAAGAATGTTCTGTATCTGCATTTGCTTCGCATTAACTCTTGTCCTATTTGTCCTTTTATTGGGGTGCCTTCCTTTTAACTGTCATTTAGCTAGGTGCACATTTTTCCATCCCATGTTTTAAATTCAGACTCTGATGTAGTAGATACTACATGTAAATTTTTTAAACAAAGCAATCCATTTTTATATTCATTAATATACAGCTTTATATGTTTGTGTTTCAGATTTTAATGAACTATGCCACACTTACAGAACTCATGTCTCTTTGAGTTTTTAGGCTAGTGGTTTTAAAGTTAGTGATTTGAAAATGTAAAATTTGTTATAAATTTCATCCATAGATTGCTTTTCAACTGGCTGTATTTTTAAGCCCATTAAAGATACAGCACTGAATATGGTCTAATTTGAAAGCTCGGGAACTTCAACAGATACGGGGGTTTCTCATTCAGCCGGACCTGGTACTCACTGATGAATATGTTATCCAATTTTAAAAGCTGGGCTAGAAATAACGAGCACATCACTCTGCACACTAGGCCCTATTGTCTGGTGAAATAAATTTTTTAATTTTTTTTAGTTGTTTTAGTGTTTGTTTATTCAGTAGCTATGGATCTTACAACTATGGAACTTTGAAGTCCTACTCTTCAGTCATTGACTTGAAAATTCCCCAGATTTTACACATAAATATGTATATTTGACCTGTGCTTGCAATGATTGTGTTATTACATAGAAAAATGTATGGACTACAGCATACTTTATACATCAAAGTGTTATTCATTTTTGTTTCTTACTAACTTTCAGATATTGCTTTATTTTTTGGATTTTCAACTTGAAGTTTGTTCTGTCATAATTAGAACATCTGAGGTCTAATAATTTGAAACACTGAAATGCACTGTCAGTGGCAGATGCTCTTAATTCTTAGAAGATGACTGTCTTCTGGGTTGTAGCGCTATGTAGTCTCATAGATTTCTACCAATGTTTCAGAGGTCCTTGCTGCCTCCATCATCAGAGTGATGACTCATTGCCCTACAACCCATAAGACTTTTTTAATCACCACCATGAAAACCTCAAATCCGACTCTCAATACATGTTTTTTCATGACTTGCTATGGAATGTCATTTGATTTTGCAGATATTTCTCTCTTCAAGCAACTTGTCCATTAGGCTTCAGTGATAGAATTCGCTTTTTTGTGGAGCAGAACATCTGCCGTGAAGATGGTCCATTACCAGATTGCTTCAGTAAACCTGCAGACATTGTATTTAATGTGCTGGAAAAGGTATTGTTCCATACATCTATATCTTCCGTTTTATCTTGATACGTATGTACTGTTTAGGACTTAGGTTGTCTTTGCTGTTGTCATTGGAACCTGGTTGTTTCAGAATGTATTGTATGGATTTCATAACAAATGAAAGCTCTGTACCATTTATTCTACCACAGGGCAAAAATTTCTGTCTAGATTTAGAAAAGGGATGGGAGATTGTTTGAGAAATTTGAGTGCTTGGGTGTCGTGATGTCACGAGCAATGGCTTAGCATGTCTCTGATAGATTGAGCACAGTTTGGGTAGTGAATCATGTTTAGTTGAAAGATTTGGGACCCAAGTAGGCTATACTTCTGTATCTACTGGATGTGCTAACTATGCTCAGAATGTGGAAGCACAGCATCTGGTGTCAAAAAATAAGAATTATGTGTTTCTTATTGAAGAGAGTGGTCTGTATGAAATCGCCAATATTGTTCCATGCACAATGTGATTACAATCTGTTAATATTGCTGTCAATATGTGAATTAACAGAATAAGCATAATACATTTATTATATGTAAGGCTATTATTGATGTTAATAGTTAACATAAACTTGCTTACACAATGAAGGCGTGTCAGGACTGCCACTGCAGTGAGGCAATAGTCACCGAGTAAAGTATATTTCAGGCATTACAAACTGTGCATTAGACATTTTTATTGTAATAATGAATGGGTGGTAACAATGTTCCTGTATGAAGATTTCTGTCTTCTGGGTTGTTGTGCCATGTAGTATGGTAGATGTTTACCAACGTTTCAGAGGTCATACTGCCTCCGTCATCAGGGCGATGAATGTGCCACTGTGGATTTGGTACAGGGCCTGCCAAAAGCTTTTGTTCTGATAATGTACTATTAGGATCACTTGAATTTAAGCCATTTCACCAAGAATATAAAATTTAATGCAAATAATTCTAGCCCAAGTTGTCGCTAGTCAAGTGGTCCAGCAGAAAAAGGTGTTGGAATATTCAAAGTTATTTTGGAAAAGGCCAGTGCTTGTGGTTTCGGATGTTCACTTACTTTGGGTGTGACTGGCTCAGTTGTAGTCCTTAAATTTAAGAAATAAATTACCTATTAAAAAGAGGATATACAACCAGTGTTAGTACACAGAAGTAGGAATGGAATCCTAGAAATAAAAATGCCAATGCAGTCTGGTACACGGTTTCAGGTTGAAAAGGATGGGTGTGATATGATATGAAGCCATTCTCTGTTACGTTTGCACTTTTAAATGCAGAAGTGAATAATATACAGCTCAGAGAATGCACATAGTTGAGATGCTAATGCATCAAGGTGGGAGGTCAGAAATTAATTAAGCTGTAACTTCTGCCTGCTTTTGTACTTTGTATGGAGTGGGGAATGCTCCATATCTTATATTTTTTGGGGGGAGGGAGATCAGGTCAAATTTCTGTTGCATGTAGACTGTGCAGCCTGTCTCTATGAGAATAGCCAGTGTGGCACCTCAGCAATCAAGGAAGCATCAGCCAGCATAAGAATGTGTTAAATAATCAACATTGTCATTGAAACTTCTGTAACAGACAAGCAAAAAATAAGGATTAAGTTTGTACCTATAGAAAACAGGTTCAAGAAAATGTAAAAAAATAATTAATTGAAATTGTTATAGTGAAGCAAACAAAATGGCCAAGCTTATTACAGCATTTTAAGAGTTACACAGAATCATTGAGAAAGGTTCATGCAAACATGGGTCATAGAATCTCCTTTCTGACTTACTGCCCTCGTTTCTTTTCCGAAGTTTCTTGCATTGCTTCGTACTTTGGTGTGCTTGCTTATCCTGCATGTTTAGAGTGAAAATTTCATAGCAAGCACATAAAGTATCCTGTTAACTCTGATGCAGCACAAAGCATGTCTTTTCATCAAGTGCTAGCCACGTTTGAAACTTCTTGGAGTGTTGTGGATTGTATGACAGTCATTCTGCTCTTGCTGCATTCTTGACTGGTGTCGTCAAGTGTCCCTACAGACTTTTTGGAGTTCTTGTTGTTGGATAACAAAAAGACAAATGGCATTTAGAGGACAGACATGCAGAATTTGGGCATTGTAAAAGGTAGCTGGCTTGTGTAATTTTGTATTATTCTGGATTTTAACCAAAGATGAAGAGTAGCAAAACATTTTATGTAGGTGGATGGAAGGATGGTAAATGTTTGTTTACCCAACTAGCTGAATTTTATTTCCTTTATCTTGATCCTGATCATCCTTTACAGTTGTCCGTTTGGAATTCTGTTGTACATGATTATGTTTATTCTCATCATCATCATCATCATCCATTGCTGTTTCCAGCCTGGGGTCAGGTCCACTTTGTAAGGCCCCTCCAGCTCTTCCTGTCCCTCTTCCACCAACTGCCACTGTGCACCTCTCTCCATCACTCCTCATTTTATCTGCTCCTCCCACCTACTTCATGGTTTTCCCCTTGGTCTTGTGCCACCCACTCTCATATCCAACATTTGTCGTGCTATCCGCCCTTCTCCCATTCGCTTCACATGTCCATACCACTTCATTCTTGCTTCTTCTACTCTCTCTACCAGACCCCTCACATCCATTCGATTCCTAACTTCCTCATTCCATACTTTATCTCTCCTTGTTATACCTAATGCACTCCTCAAAAACTTCATACCCATTGTTTCCACCTTCTGTATCTCCTTTATTCCCAGTGTCCAAGTTTCTGCTGCGTATGTAACAATTGGTACAAGGTACACCTCATACAGCAACCTCTTGCACCTCATTGGGACTTCCCGTTGCCATAGTAATTCTCTAACCGCTGTGTAGAGACTCTCTCCCTGCTGCTATCCCACCAGTAACTCTGTGTTTACTTAAATTCTATGTAAATTCTGAAGCATTACTGTCTATATGTACCACTTTCACTTGTGAAAATGTATCTAATGGTTCAGCTTCTGGAGTTAGGCAGCTGTAATTTAATTTTACACTGTCAGCATGGCTCAAAAATTCAGCCAGCTGTCACTCATTATACTGTTTAGTATAAAAGAAAATTTTTAAGGCTTGGCGGTTGTCATTGATAAAGTTATAATTATTTTCAACAGGCTCACTGTTTTGCAATAAGTCAGTGAGAGATTGTTGTCCAGAAGGAAAGTGCAGTAACAATACTTGAGACTTGTGAACATGCTTATTCCAGTACAGAGTCATCAAACTTTATCGGCTGTGCATCATACCTTGTGTGCAGTCCTCCTAGCCATGTGTCACAGAAACATTGTGCTAAACCATTAAAACCGCATGGTTAAAGTCTGACTGGCAGCCCCATAGTATGAGGATTTGAATTCCTACTGCGTCCAGACCGGCTCTGGGGCCCACCCAGCCTCCTGTTCAGTGGGTACCGGGGTCCCTTCCCGGGGGTAAAGCACGGCCGGGGCGTGATGCTGACCACTCACCCCATCTGGTGCCGAGGTCAAGAAAGAGTAGGAGCTATACCTCCACTCCCCCCAAGTGCCTTCATAGGCATGTAGCAGGACACTTTTCTTTCCTATGCAGTAAAGATTAACTCAGTTTGTAGTTCCTTTTGTTAAGGAAAGGTTAAGATTTGGCTAAATTTTACAATTTTGTTTCTGGATATGTTTGTGATTGCTCATTGTAATTTTACATTCACTTTTGAAGCTACTAAATAATTCTTATAGGAAAAGCATTCCTTGGTATGCACTATTATTGTCACATATGTCTCTGAAATTATCAGTTTTCTTCTGAGAGACAGACTTGCACTTAATCATCATAGCAGCATCATCTTCACTCACAACCTTCTCCTTGATATTCGTTATCTCAGTTCATAAAGTAGCGACATTGTCTACAGCAGCAGCGGGTCAACATTTGGCAATATATTATAAAAATGGCTTCAAACAATTTAACAAATCTGCTGTTGAAAATCCATCTGGTCTGTGAAGTTTCTCAGAGACAACTGCATCCAAAATAGCTGTGCCTTGACACAGTCAGGAGAAAAATTATAAAAATGCAGTTAAGTTTACAAGTAGTTGTACTTTCTGTATTTGACCAGTTCCTTGCTGCATTACTAAATTTAGATGGTGGTCGTAATTGAAAGTAATTGCATTTCCATATCTTTGTTTTACAGTGGCCTGGACACTGCTGGTCTCCCCACTCATAACTGAAGCATCACCATTTCTCTGTGCTACAAGTTTCTCAGGATAGTTTTTGAAAATCAACTTATTTTAATATTGATTCTCACAAGATAACTGTCGATGTTATGACAAAATTTTAGCTGCCAATACCATCTTAAAGTACTAAAAAATGCCAGAGTTTCAATTTTTGTTGGTGGAGTGCTGTGAAGCTGCAGTCTGTTTGGCTACTGTGAATAGAACCAGCCGGTCACAGTGGCTCCGCGGTCTGAGGCGTTAGACTTGTGTGCTTGGACACTGGGACTGTGGGTTCGAATCCCACTCTACTGATGATGATGGTGATGATGGCGTGGATAGAGCCAAGGAGTGGAAGGTAACTTGCACTTGAGGCTCAAGCAGAGGGCCACAGGCAAGTGACTATTCAATGAAGCCATGTTCCTTGATGAAGATTGTCTCAAGCTAAAAATCACCAGCAAAATGAGTTTAGTCACAAGAAAAGACATCCAAGGAGAGCAAGCAACTGTGATTCATGCAGCTGGAGAGCTTAATGCTAGAAAATTACAATGATTCTTTTACTTGCATTAGAAATTTGACCATAAAATATTATGACAGGTAAATATAACTGATAAAGGGAAACATGCAATTAACAATAATAAACCCACTTTATTTTATTTTGGTTTGTATGCTATATATGTTTGTTACAAAGGTGTAATGAATCAGTCCCATGCATTAAACATATTTAATTTGCACCGTGAACACCAAATGAGTTATGTGTCCACTTTGTGCAGTTTGCACGTACTCATTCTGCACACACAGAACAGTGCAATAAATGACTGGTCACTGGCTCACGTATCCTGCAGCATACCTTATGAGGCTGATACATGTATGTGATGAAAAGTGATAGTGAACAAATGATACTGTTCCTTTGAAAGACCTGAAATTACTTTTGTTCACGGTTATTTTGTAGGACAAACACCATTACAGTGTTTCTCACTGGTGAAAGAATTGTTATCCAGTCGCTGAATTCTATTATTTCCCAGCAGAGTTGAGTGTTTTTGGCATTTCCACTCTTTTTCCTGGCAGTCTGACCAACTCTAGTACAGTCATGTGACTGTAGGCAGACCATGAGTTAACAAAAAGTAGTGACTGATAGGAATTTCCAGCAGAGTATAGGCTCTTGCGGGTTTTTTCGCCTGTGCCACCCCAGTTGTGCTGTGAACCTGCAGTCTTACAAGCTGCTGTGGAGAGAGAGCGAAGTAGTGGAAGGGCACTTGACTTGCCACCAACAGAAATTGAAACTTGTGCATATATTCAGATAATTGCATTTAAATTTTTGCATGAAAGTATTACTTGATATGATGCATAAATGAACAAAATTTCAGAAGAGGTTATGACATGACAACATTGGCCGTGGAATCTGTCAGGATCAGCAACGATGTTCCACAACTTATCCAGTAGACAAGATATATATCGAAATTAATTGTTGTTTTGGGGCTATGTCTGCTGTTTCATGAGAGAACAACAAAATAATCTGCATTTTCATTATCTTCAGATACATGGTCTCTGTAGACTGAAAGCATGCAGCCAGGAAATTTGTTTTAATGCAACAGAGTATATAATTAAAAAAATGGAGTTAACCAGGTCTTAAAAAGATGCCGTGATTTGGTGATGTGCTTTTATGATTGTGACCATGTGGTGGTATATGTAATGTAATCTGTCATTCTTGAGAGAAAATGGCCTTTTGTATTGACCTGTGCATCACTTGGTTGTTGGTATGCTGTATCAGGTTGGGTGCTAATGTTAGCACTGCCTGTCATATTGTTAATGTGGAATATTGACAGTTTGTGCATTGATTTCTTTGCTGGCATCTTTAATTTCATTCACACTCACTTTAGTCCAGCTGCACTTGCCTTGTAACGGTAATTAACTCTAGAATATTGTTCATTGTTAAAATATTGTCATGTGTGGTTTTGTAAAACTTTATTGCTACAATGTTTGATCTGTATGTCAGTTCAGTCTGGCGCAAGTCCCTTTATTTATAGTTTTCTTCATATGGCTTTGAAGTAAATAGCGCTTCTAACGGCTGTGCAGCACTGTTCATCTTCCTACACTTCATTCAGTATTGTGTTCAGATACCTACTGCTTCATTCAGATGAAATGCTATGAAATATCCAGTGAAAGACAACCTGACACATTTTTTGTCATGGAAATAGAGAACTTCATATGGTAATGCTACAGAATGTGTTCTCCTGCTGGAACTGGTCATAAACTGCAGCAAAAGCAGAGGAGGGTTGAATTTGTCCTTCCTCTGTCATCGGACAGTTCAGTCCACACTGTTTAAGAGAGGTGGGGTTCTGCCTTGCAAGCTTTCTTTATGTAAGCCCCTGCCTTGCGTTGCCAGCCACTCCCTGTGTCTACAGTTACCTCCTCAACTGGACACTTAGTCATTAATAGGTGACAAGCTGCAACTGAAAACACTTTTGTTGGCATTTAGGGATACTTAAAATGCTTAAATAGAAACATTTTTTAATGACTCATTTTATTATATATTATATAGAAATGTGACTGGTGAGCCACCCCTGGGGGAAGCAATAAATACGTGCCACTACTTCAGTATTGCAGAAATGAAAAGTGGGCTGTAACTCAGAAAGGAGGCTTTTGTGGACATTTGTTTTTCCATTCTCATCTGTATATTCGTACAAGAGCAGTCACTCACTTGCCACTGCATGGTGACAGCCTACAGATATATAGGATAGCTGTGAATATACTGTAACGTGGGGCGGTATTGCTACCCTTGATTGTCAACCCTGATTTATTCACGTCAAATTAAATCAGTTACAGAGGTCTGCACTTACACTCAACTCTCTACAACAACAACACACTTCTAGTCTCTGTTCTCTGTACACACACACACACACATACTTTCACACTGTCCTTCGAGTCTATCTGGTCCCTCGAGCTCACTCTTCACACTCTTCGCTTACACATAGTCCTGTAGCACCCCACTGGACACACGCTGGCTCCTCGGCCGCCACGGTCCACGTACCCGGTGCTCGCTCACGCAGACGACCTGTCCTTACCCAGCGCCACACCAGACCTCTCGTTGGCTCCACTCACTCGACTCCACCACACACTTCTGTTACGCCCGATTCATAGCTCTGTTCTTTCCACACTCATTGCTTATCGCTTGCCACCAATGTCCGCAACAGCATATCGCTTGCAACTCACTTCTACATCCTGACACTCTTCTTCCACACTCTCCTCAACTCTCTCTTTTTCCGCACACTCTCCAAAGCAACCAACCAAAAAGGTAACTGAGGGCGGAGGCCTGCGCAAGCGCAAGCATCGTCCCTACCTAGGTGAAACCATTCCTGCGCACAAGGCGCATTGCTGGAAATGGTAAATGGTCTTAATATAAAAAAAACGGAAATTTTGCTAACGCTAACGGGGTTTCGTCGTGGCGGGCATCGGCTTTTAAACAAACGCAACAATGTCATTAAACAGACAATTATAAACGAATACAACAATGCCAAACGCAACACTGTCAGTAAACAGACAACTAAACTGTTTATTGACATTGTTGTGCTGCTCTCATGGCAACACGTCACAATACTTAGTAAGCAGTTGTGGGTTGAGAGCAGAGGTGGTCAAGGGTAGTAACACCTCACTGTAGAAGAAAATGGTATGTTGTTGTTTTGTAAGAGTGTGAAACTTAGTCTCTCCAAGAACATGGTGCTCAGGATAATATGTTGACTTATTAGTGATGAAGTGTCAGAAGATTGGAGAAAGTTGTGTAATAAGGTGGAATTTGTACCGTTTTTCAGATATTAGGATGAGATTTATGGGGCATGTAGCATTCATGGGAAGATGAGAATTACATGTAAAATTTTGGTTGGGAGTCCTGAATGGTAGAAGACAACTCAGAATACCTAGGCATATGTAGATGGGAGGATAATTTTAAAATGGTTCTTAGGGAAATACGATCTGAAAGTGTAGATTGGATGTATGTGGCTGGGGGTAGGAACCAGTGTTGGGGTTTAGTGAACCCGGTAATTAGCCCGCAGGTTCTGTAAATGGCTGAGAATTTCTTGTCTAGCTGAGTGTACTATCAGCATCACAGGAAGAACGCTGTGCCATGGAGCTTATAGTGTTTATTAAATGAATGTTATATTCATTCTGAGGAGAAGTGAGGATAATGACTTAAACTCTTGTTCGTTATGTTTGTGGTCATTAAAGTCTTGAGCACGGTTTGTGGTCAAATAGGAATTGACATTTCTTTTGAGGGCAATCAAAGTGAATCACTGTTAAGAGGGAATAATTATGACTGTCGCAGGGTCATGGGACAAGATGTGGAGTAGTCACAAAATATTCTGCTAGTTTTAGTTTGTGAACACTGCATTGTGCATAGTTTTATCAGTATTTTTTACCTTTTTGTGTGTATTAAAGGAAGTAAAGTGACATGTAATGTTACATCTGATGGGTCACTGTGTTTTTTCTGTATCACTGATGAGATTCTAATGGCGGTGTTAATTGTTATTTAAAAGAGATTATGATGGAAACAACAAAGGAGATGAATGTACAAAAGGGATAAATGGAGAAATAGACAGGGTGAGGGGCTTGGTTATGATGTACATTATTCCCTGTTGAACTTCATGTGCATGGACATTGGTCGTAGAGTAAAGATAGTTAATAAATCTTTTAAAATGCCACAAACTTAAAATTCTCAAGAATGACTATAAAAAAACAAAATTACTGTAATGTAATTATGTCGTGCAACACAATAGTGAAATCGACTTTAGTAGACTCATTTGGACGAAAATTGTAAGTTTGCTCTAAAGTTAATATATTTCTATTCAAGATTATCAGAACCCAGTGCTAGATTTTCTGTATGTTTAAAGTGTAAAAATATACAAGTACTTGTAGTGGTCAGCATCTGACCACATGCACTATGCCGTGGTCCACCTTTCTTTGATATTTTATGTTTACCCAAGAAAGAAATATAAAGATGTCAACAACATAAGTAGAAGTGTAAGAACTGTGGAGAGAGTAAAAAGTAAAGTAAAGTTTGTCCCACTATACGCCATGTAGGCGTTTGGGGTGAGTTGAGGTATAGCTCCTCTCTTCCTTGACCTCAGCACTAGATGGGGGTGAGTGGTCAGCATCACGCCCCGGCCGGCTTTACTCCCGGGAAAGGACCCCGGTACCCATTGTAGAGGAGGCTGGGTGGGCCCCAGAGCCGGTCTGGACGCAGAGGAAAAATCCCGTCGGGGATCGAACCCCGGCCGTCCAGCCCGTAGCTAGTCACTATACTGACTGAGCTATCCCGGCTCATGTGGAGAGAGTAAAGAATAGTAGATTTCAAAGTGTTATTTACCATTTACCTAATTCATATTTTATTATAGCATAAAATTCCCAATGGTTTCCCATACCACCAGACTGAAAGGATCATATGTCTGAGAATCATTAACAGGGTTAGTGTTACAAGCACTTTGAACTTCAGTGAGGAATGATTTCTTTTGTATCATAATCCCTTACCCTCTTTATTTCTTTATCCCTTTGGCACCTATTCCACCTCTTTTTTCTCTGTTTATTTATCTCTTTCACATCTCATTATATTTCTAAGGGTGTGACATAAATGTATGCAATTAATAAAAACAGTTTATAGGTAATAAATATCAGTCAAACATGCTGTTAATGGGAGAACAAAAATAAGAATATCACACATAATTAGGTATAACATAATTTCACAGTTATCCCTGAGATCCATATCCAATTAAATATGTGTGAGTATGCACATAGATACACCCACCAACATAACCACAAACTTTTGTATAATAGAGATGAACAGAATAATAGGCAGAAGAGGGGGGTTTTTATTTCACATTTTTTATATCATTTTGTGTGCTTCAGTCTCATATATGTGAATTTGTTGTGGTGATGCAGAAAATAACCATTTCAAATGTTATAAAGCAGTTAAGAATCAAATAATCACCTTGTTAAAATAAATATTTTCCAGTTCACAAAATGTATAAAAAATGGTAGCTACAGCAGTTTTCACTTTACCGTGAGTTTAGTTTTCTCAGGGCTGTATTTTCAAGTGTTGATTATTTTAAGCATAACTGGATCAAATTTGTTTAATTTATAATACATGTATTGATAGTATTTTAAATTGTGTTCCTTGATCAACTTCTCATAATGTTGACTTTCTCCCATTATTTGACAGAATTTTCTGCGACCATTCTTGACTTCAGACCTGTACTTCAGATATTTATCAGAGTTGATAAACACAATTCAAGCAATTCCCGCTTTGCTATCAAGATCAAGGAAATCAGGTATTGTTCATTTCCATGTCAGGTAAGTCAGTGGTGTCCTTGCTGTGTCCCATGGAACTTTGGGGTTCTGTGATAAATTCCAAGGGTCCCCATGGTTACGTTTCTGAAATGATAGAAGTCCAACCTAAACAGTAATTCCTTGTAAATTACAAATCCAAACTGATTGTAACTTAATACTCCTCAGAATTAGGGCTGTGGTTTAAGAATGTGGTAAGCAGTCCTTCAGTATCGATTTGTTAAATGAAACTGAAATTTCACATTGGACTGCAGTGTACAGATTTGGACCTCCTGTATTCTGTTTGGGTGGTCCCAGTTTCAACTTGATTAGAAGACTGACTCTTCTTAAAAAAAGTCTTATGTAGTTTTCCTTGGTCATCTGTGGCAAATGCAGTGATACTATAATGAATTGTTCTTGGGCTAAATGGAGAAAACATTCAACCACCTGACACGGCTTGTAGCCCAAGAATAATTCATTATACTTAGTTGCCATGAAAGCCTTAGATCATACAACAATGATACTGCTCCAAAATACAAAAATCATAAATTATTGCAGATAACATTAATCCTGCATGATTGATAGAAGAATAATCTTTTGGTGCAGATTCCAAAAACGTTAACTACATTGCTGCAGCTAGGTCTTTTAGAGTAACTCTGATTTCCATGCTTTTCAGCAAAGGAAAATGTAATTTTATTCTCAGTAATTCTGGGTATGCTATATAAAAGTCTTAAATTTTAATTTTTGTGGCTTTACTGTCATGTTTACTGTATAAAACATTTCTGTTTCATTTCCCTTTCAGCCTAACATCCATATTTTTAAAAGAAAAATTGTTATTAAGTATTTGTGCCCATGTGCATGTATTTGTATAGAATGAGTTGGTTAGTACGCGCTTTACAATGAATAGCTTTAATAGAAAATTGCTTTAAACTGATGATCAGAATGCATTCAACGCCTCCTCATTCCTCCTCCTTCTCCTGCTGTTGGTGATGATAATAATACCAATAACAGTAATAATGTAACATATTTAAAATTGCAAGCAAGAAAACATTCAGACTCAACAAACATTCAATCTTGTGACTATCTTGCATGAGTCCCTGAGCTAACTTGTATTAACTAGTGGATTTATCTTCATATTATATTAACATCACACAGTATAAGTTTCGGTTGAAAGTTGTTTGTCTATATAAATAATGAATTCCTCTCTGGCTACCAGCCAGGATACTGGGAACTTCAGTACCCAGAGGACGACGACAGAGATGGTTCTTGAAACGGCATTTTCTCCATTAAACCACCCTGACATGGCTGGTAGCTCAAGAAGAATTCATTATACTTAGTCACTGTGAAAGCTTAAGATCATATGTCTTAGAAAACTTGTTTTTTGATATTTTTCTCTAAAGAGAAAATTCAGTGTGTACTGTACATATTGCATGCATATTCTCAGAATACTCACTTTCTTAGATACAAATGAACCAGTAAGGAAGAAATAAAGCAGTGTTTAAAGCATACACATGAATGATAATACTGGTAACGGTCGAAATCATGTAAGTTTAAGTGTAGTTTGCTTCAGTTTTTTATGAATAAGAAGATAAGTATGAAGATTTCTGTCTTCTGGGTTGTTGCGCTGTGTAGTCTGGTCGATGTTAACCAACGTTTCAGAGGTCATTCTGCCTCCGTTATCAGGGTGATGTATACAGAAGATAAGTGTTTCCAGACTTATAAAAGCATGAGGGCTGAAAACATTGTCAAAGAGACTTCTGTTTACTGTAGTTTTTATTTTTCAGAAACATGTAAAATAATACTTATTTTGTTATCCTCTAAATACTGACATAAATTTAGCAGCAGTATATTTATATAATGAAATTAACTCTGTGGCTGAGTGAGATTTCCGGTTTTCAGAGTGCCATCATTGCTTGCCTTCATGATGGAGGCAGTAAGCATCTCTGAAATGTTGATCAGTTTTTACAAAAACACTTGGTGTAACATCCCAGGAGATAGTCATTGTAAACCCTGTGGCTCTTCTTCTTTCTTTCTTTCTTTCTTTCTTTCTTTCTTTCTTTCTTTCTTTTTTTCATGCCTACCATGATTGCCAAACCAGGGTAAAAATCTGATTTTACATTTCACATATTATTTCCACATACCACAAAACCACTGGAAACAGTGTAACAAGTGTGAAGTTGTCTGTGCCATTATAAAGATTTTGATATGTGGCACTTGAGAGTTTAATTGCAGAAATCCCATAGATGGAGTACTCTGTATTTGTACATTTTGAGATTTCACACCCAAACCACACAAAATATAACTGTGTATGTGACATCTCATTGGAAATAACCAGCATGTTAAGACACAACTTTAAAGGAGATATTAGGGAACCTGATATAGAACAAAATTTGTTTTGTCAAAATGACTGTCTTCTGGGTTGTACCATTGTGAAATCAGGTAGAAGTTTACCAACATTTTAGAGGTACTTTCTGCCTCCATGATCAGGGTGTTCGCCATGATGATGATGTACCTGCAACCCATACATCAGCCATCTTCAAATCCTACTTTGTCTAATCAGTTCTCTTTCCTGTAATTAGTTTTTAATGTTTATCTAAGGTTCAGAATGCAGCAGTGAATGTAACATCTCGATCCATAATACTCTTTTGGCCATGGAGGATACAACACCTCCTCCACGTAAGATAATTTGCAACGTGGATGACCGAGAGATGAGCATTGACTCAAGGCAGTTATATGACCCAGATTCACTTTGGAAAAGGAGACATAGAATGTGAGTACAAACTCTATTAGCATGACGTAAGGCCATATATAGGTTTATTGGTTGTGCACTGTAGTGTCACTATCAAGGAAGTTGGCAGTAGACTCTACAACATGAGCTAACAATGTTCAGGTACCCATGACAACCCACAATAGAAAATAATACCATTGCAAAGCTAGTGGCAAAACATAGGAAAATAAGGACGTAAAGTACTGGATGCCAAATCATCATCATCAGTGGCTCTACAACCCTGGTGTGGGTCTTGGCCATCTCCTTTTCAGAGGTTTTTCGGTCTTTGAAGCGTGCATTTGTGAGTAGTGAGTGAACAGCCCTCTGACTCTGCACAATTTCTAGTCAATCCCGATTTGACTACCAGAGCCATCTAGCTGTCAATCAGGAGACTTGGGTGAGAAAGGGTCGCTGAATTTTGCTTACAAAACATCTCATTCATGTTCATATGGCTCTTTTACATGCCATAAATCTATGACATGGGACTGCCGGCTTTACTTCACCTCCGAAGGAAGTTGTGTTACGGATTTTTATCACCCTTAAAAATCCACCGACCTCGGCCAGGTTCAAACCCGCGAACTTTGGGTCCAGTGGCGAGCATGCTAACTGCTAGTCCACCGAGGGCGACGCTGGATGCCAAATGTTTTTCTTATTATTTACTTGGCATTGCCTTCCGTACTAATTATAAGCAGGAGGGACAGAAATAATGTTTGGAAAACTTTTTTCTAAAAATGCTCTGAGTGAAATTTGGCAATTGCTGTCTCGTCCTCAAGTTTTTGTAATGTTAGGACATTGATCAAACTCTAGTATGCTGCATGTCCCCTCCCATCCCATCAGTTTACTTCCCCCCCTCCACAAGTAGTTTCTGAAAGCAATGGTTCTTATGTATGAATTGATATTCAATACAAGGGAAGAACATGAAAAAGTGAAAACAATTTCATAGGTTGACAACATCAGTAAAATTGCTGTGTACAGACACATGCAAACGTTGAACTGGGAAAGCTCTGAAGTTTGCTGTGGTGTACTGTCCAAAGTACGATGTTGGCCTTTGTTTTGGTAATTGTTTTGAGAGCTATCATATCAGGGAAATGTACTAAAGGTAATTTGGTGTAGAAATTTTAACACTGAGGAGAGAAGAAAATTCTTTTATATTATGTGCAGATAAATTTTTGTGTTTGTGTTAGCGGACAGTTTCATTGTATCTATAAGCTTCATGATTACGACATTACAGAAGAACTAACAAATCTAAGTACCTCACATGTGATATTTTGCTGAAGATATCTGTCTTTAATTCAAAATTTCATTAAAATATTATTTTTTTTATTATACCCCCTTGCCTTTTGAAACCTATTGCACTGGGTATTTAAAATATTAATGTTAATAAATTATGATTACAGATTTGAGACAGATTTAGCCTGACCATATTAGTTAAAATAATCCAGATTCATAGGAAAGAGTATGAAGTATACTTGCAGGGTGATAAGACAATGTAAAAGCAATGTATGTATTGTATCACCAGAGGTTCATCACCTTTGATTGAAAAATGTACTCAGGCTTATAAATTGTCTGTGTGAGAGTTAATTTTTGTTGTTATTAAATTATTTATAAACAGGATGAAACATCACAAAAGAAAATAATAATGATGATATGATGATACATGATGTTGATTATTGTTTTTTTAAAGTTTTTATGTATTTTTATTTTTTGTTGAAAGAGGTGCCATGCACCTTTTTTTGTTGAGATAGACTTGTGTTCAGATATTGCCAACTTATTAAAAAAAATCATTTATTTTCAGGGGCTTGAACTTTGGTCGAATAAACGCAATGGGCCGGTTTGAAACTGACATTCAACCAGAACCAGACAGGAAAGAAGGTTTGTGTTCAGTTTTTGTATGCTTGGAGTGAAGTTTATCTGCCTTGTAATTTATATTTTGGTTATGAAGGAACTAAGAATTTTGTATTTAGATAAATCTTATTCATCCCACATCTTGAGATGCTTGTATTTAGTGAAGGTCCTTACTAAATGATGGCTAACAAAACAGACTAATTTGATGTTGAGATAGTGACTTGCTCTTTCAGAATCTCGAATTGCCAGGGTGGTTAAAAAGCTGGTCAACATGGACGAAGATAAGGTAACTATTTATTCTATTCATTTCATTATTAATTGTACATCGACTTAAAGGGTCTAGTCCCATCCCTCTTAAAGTACTTCTTTGGTAAGTCTGCCTAATCTGCATAAGTGAAGAACACCTTTTAGGCCCATCTGTGTCTGTCACATTTTATACGTTCTGTGCTTGGCCAGAATGTATTATAGGCTGTCAAGTCTATCTGTCCGTCTATCTGCATGATTTAACTCAAGACTCGGTGGATGGATTAGGAGGATACTTAGTATGGGTGTTGAGCCATTGGGGACTACATAAAAATTATACTTTTGCACAGCCTATGATCAATAATAAAATGGCAGGTGAGGAAATTTGTGAGGTGGATTCAGAGTAGGACAATGGGGTGCTGCACTCTGGTGGCTGAGGTCAAAACTATTGAAGTTTGAGTTTGTCTGTTTGCATGTGTGTATGTTTATTGAATTGTTATATAGTCAAAGCCTTCCAGTTAAAATTATGCTCTTCTCTCAGGAGTCAGTATATGAAAAAGAAATAATCAATAAAGAAGAAATAAAACAATGTTTAAAATGTCCATGTACTTTAGTGATTACAATAGTGACAGTTGTGTAAAATATGTAGATTGCATTGCACTTTCTTTTTGAATAAGAAGATAAATATAGTACGCAACTGTAATCTTGAGACTTGCAAGGAATGCAGGAAGTCCAAAGCGTTAAAGGCTGACGCTATCTTTCCTCCTTCACCCCACTTCCTCACCCCGCAAATCTCAAGATTACAGTATTACACTGTAGGTAAGAGTTCATGAATAAATTTTGTCTTATGTTGAAAATATATGTTTATGTTCTTGTATCACTGTACTTAATTGGGCACTTTTTATGGTAATGCTTGCATAATACATCCATAAATAATCTTAAAACATTGCATACCGTACAGTGTTGAGTATCTAAAATATAAAATTATGCGTACAAACAAAACTGTTTACACTTAAAAAAACCAATTTGTGCCAAACACGTTTTGACCTCATGAGGTCATCATCAGTGGCAAAACATATTAATTCAGTCCATTAATCTGTCTATTCATAAATCAATGCAATATTATAAAAACAGTCATATTTTACAAAACACTTTATGTAATACCACGCTGAACATTTATGTTACACATGAGTTGGTGTATTATCTAAATTGAGTCACTCATAGCAGCATAATGTCCAAAGTCTTGTGGTTTTCATTGTTGGTCTATGGTGAGCCATGGTTGCACTGTCGGTGCATGGATTGTTGTGAATTCTAACATTTCGTGGGTATTTCTGTCAGTTTAAAAAAGGGTACAGGGTTTATAATCACTATGGCAATCAGTGTGGCCATCTATGTTTTTATGCACAGTGCTTTATAACATTGCGTTGATTTATGAATTGTATGATTTGAGGTTTTCACCGGTGAGTATGAAGATTGCTGTCTTCTGGGTTGTTGCACTGTGTAGTCTGGTAGATGTTTACCAACGTTTCGGAGGTCATACTGCCTCCGTCATCAGGGCGATGAGTATGAAGATTTCTGGCTTCTGGGTTGTTGTGCTGTGCAGTCTGGTAGATGTTTACCAACGTTTCGGAGGTCATACTGCCTCCGTCATCAGGGCGATGAGTATGAAGATTTCTGGCTTCTGGGTTGTTGTGCTGTGCAGTCTGGTAGATGTTTACCAACGTTTCGGAGGTCATACTGCCTCCGTCATCAGGGCGATGAGTATGAAGATTTCTGGCTTCTGGGTTGTTGTGCTGTGCAGTCTGGTAGATGTTTACCAACGTTTCGGAGGTCATACTGCCTCCGTCATCAGGGCGATGAGTATGAAGATTTCTGGCTTCTGGGTTGTTGTGCTGTGCAGTCTGGTAGATGTTTACCAACGTTTCGGAGGTCATACTGCCTCCGTCATCAGGGCGATGAGTATGAAGATTTCTGGCTTCTGGGTTGTTGTGCTGTGCAGTCTGGTAGATGTTTACCAACGTTTCGGAGGTCATACTGCCTCCGTCATCAGGGCGATGAGTATGAAGATTTCTGGCTTCTGGGTTGTTGTGCTGTGCAGTCTGGTAGATGTTTACCAACGTTTCGGAGGTCATACTGCCTCCGTCATCAGGGCGATGAGTATGAAGATTTCTGGCTTCTGGGTTGTTGTGCTGTGCAGTCTGGTAGATGTTTACCAACGTTTCGGAGGTCATACTGCCTCCGTCATCAGGGCGATGAGTATGAAGATTTCTGGCTTCTGGGTTGTTGTGCTGTGCAGTCTGGTAGATGTTTACCAACGTTTCGGAGGTCATACTGCCTCCGTCATCAGGGCGATGAGTATGAAGATTTCTGGCTTCTGGGTTGTTGTGCTGTGCAGTCTGGTAGATGTTTACCAACGTTTCGGAGGTCATACTGCCTCCGTCATCAGGGCGATGAGTATGAAGATTTCTGGCTTCTGGGTTGTTGTGCTGTGCAGTCTGGTAGATGTTTACCAACGTTTCGGAGGTCATACTGCCTCCGTCATCAGGGCGATGAGTATGAAGATTTCTGGCTTCTGGGTTGTTGTGCTGTGCAGTCTGGTAGATGTTTACCAACGTTTCGGAGGTCATACTGCCTCCGTCATCAGGGCGATGAGTATGAAGATTTCTGGCTTCTGGGTTGTTGTGCTGTGCAGTCTGGTAGATGTTTACCAACGTTTCGGAGGTCATACTGCCTCCGTCATCAGGGCGATGAGTATGAAGATTTCTGGCTTCTGGGTTGTTGTGCTGTGCAGTCTGGTAGATGTTTACCAACGTTTCGGAGGTCATACTGCCTCCGTCATCAGGGCGATGAGTATGAAGATTTCTGGCTTCTGGGTTGTTGTGCTGTGCAGTCTGGTAGATGTTTACCAACGTTTCGGAGGTCATACTGCCTCCGTCATCAGGGCGATGAGTATGAAGATTTCTGGCTTCTGGGTTGTTGTGCTGTGCAGTCTGGTAGATGTTTACCAACGTTTCGGAGGTCATACTGCCTCCGTCATCAGGGCGATGAGTATGAAGATTTCTGGCTTCTGGGTTGTTGTGCTGTGCAGTCTGGTAGATGTTTACCAACGTTTCGGAGGTCATACTGCCTCCGTCATCAGGGCGATGAATGAGCCAATCGAGCATAAAATGCTAGGTTTATAGGGACCAAACAGTGAATGGAGTATCCGAATCCTAGCCAATGGGAGCTGGTGTCAGATCAGGTGTGGGTGGGGACCAATAGACAGATTAATGGACTGAATTAATATGTTTTGCCGCTGATGATGACCTCATGAGGTCAAGACGTGTTTAGCACAAAGTGTTTTTTTAAGTGTAAACAGTTTTCTTTGAATGCATAATTTTATATATTAGGCATCCATAAGTAACTTACTGTAGTTTTGTACTTCATCTAGGAACATTCAGAATGGATGTGCACAAAAAGTACATATGTAAACTTTGTGCATTCCAGGATAGATTACATCTTTCCAGCCTTGTTATACTAGAAAAGGTGAATAGATTGTGTTTAATACAACTGTCTGTGAAATAGTGTGGTAATGTTTAGAGTGCTAATAAAAATGTAATTTTTGACAGGCTAAGGAGGAGATGGCATGGCAGATAGCAGAGATGATTGTAAAGGACATCACTAGCCTCACCTTGGGTGGCAATGAACAAGTGCAATCTTGATCCTAAGATATTGTTAATGTAGTCAGAAGAATTGACAGGGTTTGGGAGTGATCCCTACATTTATTTATTTTCATAAATTTTCCAATGGGTTTTTGGGTAAAAACTCTGGAAATTGTACTAGATCTTGTAGCTGTTCAAGCTGGTGGCTGTTAAATGAATGTGATTGTAATACATCTGGCATACACTTCTCAGTATGTGATGGTGTGTGTGTGTGTGTGTGTAATATATATATATATATTTATGTATGTTATGAATATTTGTAGCATTATTTCCACATTTGCGTGGTTCATGACTTGCATGATTCAAAATTTTTTTGAATTGTGCTGTACTAAAGTATGTCTGACTAACTGCAACTGTAACTGTGCAGTTAATTCAGGCAAAAAGAGACTTTAAGTTTTGCATTAAAAGTTGTGACATTAGTTGCCAAAGCTCTTTTCTGTGAAAGACTAAAAAAGAGAGGGACTGTGTGTAACTTAGAATTGGCCAAGAAGCTATTTTGAAGGTTTGTTAATAATTTGCTCTTATCAGCCTTACTGCCGTTATATTCAGGGTGGTAGTGGCTGTTGAAAACATATTTCAGACATGGTGGCTGGTGAGGGTTTGTCACTCTTCTGCTTGAACTTGACTGCCCACATGCTGAGCAGTGAATTTCTTGCCACATCATGTATAAACCCACTTTTGTTTGAAATAAGTAAAATTTTTAAAATTTAAGTTATTGACTTGTCTGAGCAAATTACTCACATATTTAGAAACACAGTTCAAGTCAGAGCCTGAAATACTGTTTTCACAGTTAGATGTATTGATTGAGATGTGAAAATCTCAAGATTAAGTGAACAGTATGAATATCAAAGCCAGGTTAGGGACTCACCATTTGATTGGCTTTCAAATACTGAGATTGATTTTTGAAATAATAATATATCTGAAGTGTCCCATAAATCTGAGGATTCTGTTCTTGCTACAAGGAAGTTATGACAAAACAGTGTTTTGAATCAAAAGCTGAATATGGGCCCACATTCAAAGCAATCTAATCTTAAGAGAAGAACGCCACAAACTTTGACAATACAACTTAACCAGTTAAGTGACATTATCTGTCATTATCTCTCCCACTGTGGGTTATTTATTTCTGTGTGCATTTAGATGTGTAGCGGTACTATCTAATTTTAACATTTGAGTTTCTGCTCATATTTGAAATTTAGTATCTGGGCCATTTTTAATGGTAAAATTATGAAACAGTCACTGATTGAAAGACAAATTGTCACCCTTGTTTCCATATATGTAGCCCTTACATAATATTTAATTATTATTTTTTAGAAAGATTAAGTACTTTTGGCATTACACCACTGACATGGATTCTAGTTGAAATAAGACATCACTGATGCATTTCTGACTTACACATTATGTTATGCGATCCTTTCGACAGTATAATGTTTAGATTTGAAATGCTATTCATACACCCATGACTACTAAGTGGGTGAAATTTCAATTGAATGCTGCTGAAAAACAGCAGATGTTTAGATTTGGAACACTATACACTCTTGATATCTTGGCGCAATGGAAGTTCAATGGACACAAAGCATAGCATGCTCAGATCAAAGTGTCACAATGTGGATTGTGGTTGTTGACTTATTCATAACACCAATCAACTAATTGATCCTTGAAATATTGTAACACCCACATGGGGCTGTGGCATCAATGTATGCTAGTTGGGTCTGTAAGTCTGTATTGGAACTCGAACCTAGTAATTTTTCTTTTGTTTCATTCTTTATATTTTTGTTCAAGAAATTCAAATTCATGAAACAGGTATCAGTCAAATTACAGAAGTGTTTCTGTTAGCAATTTTTCAGCCTTTTCCTAGTGCTATGGCAGCTTACCTGCTAAGCATCACTCATGTCTACTCCTCCCATCTTCAAATTATAGGCGGCGACTACTCTGGGCTTCCTGACGTCTTGCTCTCGAACCCCAGTTTGGACCAATTTGTTGTCATGAGTGACAGAAGGTAAATATCTTTCTTGCCATCCCTCTTCATGATCATCAACTTGTCCTTGTATATCCCACACTTTTTCCTTTTTCAGTGTTGACTTCTCTATTTTGTCAGGCACAGCCTCTCTGTGTTGACGCAGTGTTCCTATGGCATCAGTCTGCTGTGTAGTTTACTCTTCAGATTAGGGCTTTGAAACCAATTGTCCCTGATTAAGAAGACAAGTCATTAGTTCTAATACTACTTTTGAACAACAAGGCTTATTTCCTACATAGTCATAAAAAGTGGTATCCAGCCCAACATGAGACTAATATTCCAGATATAACCAAATTTAGCTTCACACAATTCAAATTATTTTCTTCAAAATGTAGCCTCTTTTTGAGGGGATATATACCTTCCAACTCAGTTGTCCCTTCCATATCAGCAACTCATGCATTAACACTCCAGAATCTGGGGTGTACACGCACTTAAACATATCATTGATGTGGTCTCGTATTGGCTTCAGTTGTACAATTTTCTGTAACCACATGTGGCTTCTTCATAATGTTCATTATCGATTAAATTATGAAAGCTGAGTAGAAGGTGAAATAGCTATGAAAATTTAGGCACTTTACCCTCTTGGAAAAATAAGAATTGTTTTCAAGTTTTTATTCCAATCCAGTGGTGGAATCTAGACCTTATTTTCAAGTTTGGCATATTTCTAAAAATGATAGGGCATTCCAGACCGAGTGTGGCAGGACAGAGTCTAGCAGAGTCGTGATCTGGTGATGTTCAGATAAGGAGAATTTTGAAAAAAATTCAAATATTTCTAAATTTTCGAAAAATCAAAAAATGATGGAAATTGTCTAAAATGCGGACAAAACCAATGATTATCGAAATTTTTGAGAAAACAAATTTAAGGTAAAGTTTCTCAAATTTTTTTAGTTTTGTGAGATCTTTGGACAATTTACAGCATTCTTTGAAAGTTTTGTGAAATTTGAATTTGTTTCAAAAATCCCCCCACTCGATACATGTCAGAACCAGTGTGTCTGCCGTAGACGGTCTCTGAAGGACTCCTTATCTCAACGATGCCGTCTGTGTATGACTCGGTCTCTGACGGACCGATTCCGCAATGACCTAGTCCGGCATAAACAGGGAGAGGCAGTCTGCGTCCGGCAGAGAGCGCGTGATGCACAGACCAACGCTTGCAGAGTCTGTGCGGCAGAATCTGGCACCAGCCGAGACCGTGTATGGCAGGACAGGCAATTGTCTGAAACGCGCACAAAACCAAGAAAATTTGAAAAATTTCACATTAAATTTTTTTCCCAATTTTTTCAAAAATTATTGGTTTTGTGCGCGTTTCAGACAATTTCCAACATTTTTTGATTTTTTGAAAATTTTAAAAAAAATTCTAATATCTCCCCAAAAGAAACTTGCCAATCTCAGTGAATGCCTATCTCTGTCTCAGCCGGACTCGGCCGCTACACACCCGGTTCCTGCCTGCCTCGGTGTCTGCACCAACCGACCACTGCTTGCTCGGTGTCTGCTGGTCGGTGTCTGCCTTACGTGTTGTTTGCTCACTAGAGCTGTTCCGAGACGGCACGTCACAGCCGTGTCATACAGAGACAAGTCAGGTGCAGACACCAACTCATATACACACCGCATTCCTTAGAGACAGTACATCAGAAACAGTCCCACACAGACCGGTTCTGCAAGGCAACAGTTGCGAGAATTTTTAAAAATTTGAAAATTTTCAAAAAATCAAAAAATGCTGTGAAATGTCCAAAAAGCGCATAAAAACAAGAAAATTTGAAAAATTTCACATTAAAATTTTTTCCCAAATTTTTCAAAAATTATTGGTTTTTTGCGCGTTTCAGACAATTGCCAGCAATTTTTGATTTTTTGAAAATTTTAAAAATTTTAAAAAAAATTCTAAAATCTCCCCAAGAGAAACCTGCCAATCTCAGTGAATGCCTCTCTCTGTCTCAGCCGGACTCGGCCGCTATCACACCCGGTTCTTGCCTGCCTCGGTGTCTGCACCAACCGACTTCTGCTTGACTCGGTGTCTGCTGGTCGGTATCTTTCTTACGTGTTGTTTGCTCACTAGAGCTGTTCCGAGACGATAAATCAGAGCCGTGTCATAAAGAGACAAGTCAGGTGCAGACACCAATTCATATACACACCGCATTCCTTAGAGACAGTATATCAGAAACAGTCAGACACAGTCCGGTTCTGCAAGGCAATAGTTGCGAGAATTTTAAAAAATTTAAAAATTTTCAAAAAATTAAAAAATGCTGGAATTTGACCAAAAAGCGAACAAAAACCAAGAAAATTTAAAAAAATTCACATTAAAATTTTTTCCCAAATTTTTCAAAAGTTGTTGGTTTTTTGCGCGTTTCAGACAATTGCCAGCAATTTTTGATTTTTTGAAAATTTTTAAAATTTAAAAAAAAATTCTAAAATCTCCCCAAGAGAAACCTGCCAATCTCAGTGAATGCCTCTCTCTGTCTCAGGCGGACTCGGCCGCTATCACACCCGGTTCTTGCCTGCCTCGGTGTCTGCACCAACCGACTTCTGCTTGACTCGGTGTCTGCTGGTCGGTATCTTTCTTACGTGTTGTTTGCTCACTAGAGCTGTTCCGAGACGACACATCAGAGCCGTGTCATACAGATACAAGTCAGGTGCAGACACCAAGTCATATACACACCGCATTCCTTAGAGACAGTACATCAGAAACAGTCCCACACAGACCGGTTCTGCAAGGCAACAGTTGCGAGAATTTTTAAAAATTTGAAAATTTTCAAAAAATCAAAAAATGCTGTGAAATGTCCAAAAAGCGCATAAAAACAAGAAAATTTGAAAAATTTCACATTAAAATTTTTTCCCAAATTTTTCAAAAATTATTGGTTTTTTGCGCGTTTCAGACAATTGCCAGCAATTTTTGATTTTTTGAAAATTTTGAAAATTTAAAAAAAAATTCTAAAATCTCCCCAAGAGAAACCTGCCAATCTCAGTGAATGCCTCTCTCTGTCTCAGGCGGACTCGGCCGCTATCACACCCGGTTCCTGCCTGCCTCGGTGTCTGCACCAACCGGCCTCTGCTTGACTCGGTGTCTGCTGGTCGGTATCTCTGCCTTACGTGATGTCTGCTCACTAGAGCTGTTCCGAGACGGCACGTCAGAGCCGTGTCATACAGAGACAAGTCAAGTGCAGACACCAAGTCATGTACACACCGGATTCCTTAGAGACAATGTACATCAGAAACAGTCAGACACAGACCGGTTCTGCAAGGCAACATTTGCGAGAATTTTGAAAAAATTAAAAATTTTCAAAAAATCAAAAAATGCTGGAATTTAACCAAAAAGCGCACAAAACCAAGACAATTTGAAAAATTTCACATTAAAATTTTTTCCCAAATTTTTCAAAAATTATTGGTTTTGTGCGCTTTTCTGACAATTTCCAACATTTTTTGATTTTTTGAAAGTTTTGAAATTTTTAAAAAAAATTGTAAAATCTCCCCAAGAGAAACCTGCCAATCTCAGTGAATGCCTCTCTCTGTCTCAGCCGGACTCAGCCGCTATCACACCCTGTTCCTGCTTGCCTCGGTGCCTGCACCAACCGACCTCTGCTTGACTCTGTGTCTGCTGGGCGGTGTCTGCCTTACGTGTTGTTTGCTCACTAGAGCTGTTCCGAGACGACAAATCAGAGCCGTGTCATACAGATACAAGTCAGGTGCAGACACCAAGTCATGTACACACCGCATTCCTTAGAGACAGTACATCAGAAACAGTCCCACACAGACCGGTTCTGCAAGGCAACAGTTGCGAGAATTTTTAAAAATTTGAAAATTTTCAAAAAATCAAAAAATGCTGTGAAATGTCCAAAAAGCGCATAAAAACAAGAAAATTTGAAAAATTTCACATTAAAATTTTTTCCCAAATTTTTCAAAAATTATTGGTTTTTTGCGCGTTTCAGACAATTGCCAGCAATTTTTGATTTTTTGAAAATTTTGAAAATTTAAAAAAAAATTCTAAAATCTCCCCAAGAGAAACCTGCCAATCTCAGTGAATGCCTCTCTCTGTCTCAGGCGGACTCGGCCGCTATCACACCCGGTTCTTGCCTGCCTCGGTGTCTGCACCAACCGGCCTCTGCTTGACTCGGTGTCTGCTGGTCGGTATCTCTGCCTTACGTGATGTCTGCTCACTAGAGCTGTTCCGAGACGGCACGTCAGAGCCGTGTCATACAGAGACAAGTCAAGTGCAGACACCAAGTCATGTACACACCGGATTCCTTAGAGACAATGTACATCAGAAACAGTCAGACACAGACCGGTTCTGCAAGGCAACATTTGCGAGAATTTTGAAAAAATTAAAAATTTTCAAAAAATCAAAAAATGCTGGAATTTAACCAAAAAGCGCACAAAACCAAGACAATTTGAAAAATTTCACATTAAAATTTTTTCCCAAATTTTTCAAAAATTATTGGTTTT
>NW_019060191.1:634738-649689 GCF_000696155.1 Zootermopsis nevadensis
TAATTTTTAAAATTTTCAAAAAATCAAAAAATGCTGGAATTTGACCAAAAAGCTCACAAAACCAAGAAAATTTGAAAAATTTCACATTAAATTTTTTTCTCAAATTTTTCAAAAAATATTGGTTTTTTGCGCGTTTCACACAATTGCCAGCAATTTTCGATTTTTTGAAAATTTTTAAAATTTTAAAAAAATTTCTAAAATCTCCCCAAGAGAAACTTGCCAATCTCAGTGACAGCCTCTCTCTGTCTCAGCCGGACTCGGCCGCTATCACACCCGGTTCCTGCCTGCCTCGGTGTCTGCACCAACCGGCCTCTGCTTGACTCGGTGTCTGCTGGTCGGTATCTCTGCCTTACGTGATGTCTGCTCACTAGAGCTGTTCCGAGACGGCACGTCAGAGCCGTGTCATACAGAGACAAGTCAAGTGCAGACACCAAGTCATGTACACACCGGATTCCTTAGAGACAATGTACATCAGAAACAGTCAGACACAGACCGGTTCTGCAAGGCAACATTTGCGAGAATTTTGAAAAAATTAAAAATTTTCAAAAAATCAAAAAATGCTGGAATTTAACCAAAAAGCGCACAAAACCAAGACAATTTGAAAAATTTCACATTAAAATTTTTTCCCAAATTTTTCAAAAATTATTGGTTTTGTGCGCTTTTCTGACAATTTCCAACATTTTTTGATTTTTTGAAAGTTTTGAAAAATTTAAAAAAAATTGTAAAATCTCCCCAAGAGAAACCTGCCAATCTCAGTGAATGCCTCTCTCTGTCTCAGCCTGACTCGGCCGCTATCACACCCGGTTCCTGCCTGTCTCGGTATCTGTTGGTCTGATTCTCTGCCTTACGTGTTGTCTGGCGGACTAAGACTGTTTAGAAACTGCAGGTCAGAGAGCCCTGTCATAAAGAGACCACTCCGAGCAGACACCGATTCATGTACAGGCCGCATTCATTGGAGACACAGTACATCAGAAACCGTCCGAAACAGAACGGTTCTGCAAGGCAACTGTTACGAGAATTTTGAAAAATTTCAAAAAAATCGAAATATGCTGGAAATTGTCGAAAAAGCGCACAGAGCCAATGCCGATGGTTTTCGTGTGTCGGTGTTTGCCTCCTGAACGAGACTCACCTCACATCGCGTCGGGTCCTAAGTTTCGCGAACTGTGCTTGCCACCGGACGGACCGCCCTACGCCGGTGGAAGGCAGGGCGATCTTTGTCAGTAGAGGCACTGATCACCTTTCTGTGGGAGTCTCTTGTCGGCAGATCCTGGAGGCCACTGCCATTCTCCTAGTGTTGGCAACAAGTATAGTGAAGCTCGTGGCGGCATAACTCTCGCCCACGCGACCCTGTACCGAGTCGGTCCTGATGGAGTGCCTGAGCGGGTGTATCCCATTCTGGTGGCTAGTGACCTCGACACGGAGCACACGGACTGAAACTCTAGGCCGATCTCTGCGTAGGGTTCGCTCCTGCTAACAGAAAGTATGTTTGATCTACAGACCGGACTCCCCAATAACGGCTCCTGACGTCCTTGACATTGCAGTCTTCACGGACTTCGTTCAACCGGTGTGTCTGATTCGCACTCAGATCAGATCACCTGCTCGTCCTGATCGACACTAAGTGTCGATCATCCTTTCTGAACCTACCTGACCGCCCCTACTTCACGCTAATGGACTGGGGTGCATTCATGGCTTGCCTCGAAAGCAGACTCCCGTGGAATCCCGTGATAAGTGCCATCGATGAGGCCACAGCGACATCTGCTGGGTGATGCGAGTCCCCACTCCGCCGCCCCCTTGTAAGTGCCGGGAGGACTGGCTCTTTCGGATTCTGAGAAAATGGATGCCATGGCTGACAACCTTGACGTCCAGGTTGCGTGACGATCAGTTTGGGTTTCGACCCAGACACAGCAGGACGCTGCAGCTGGCCCGCCTCATTCAAAGGGTCAACAGGAGCACTGAAGAGAAGAGGCTGACCGGCGCGGTTTTCCTGGACGTGGCCAAAGCCTTCGACACGGTATGGGTCGAAGGCCTCTTTTACAAACTAACCGTCCTCAACTTCCCGTCCTACCTGGTGAAAATTATCTCATCCTACCTTGCTTGACGAACATTCCAAACGTCATTCCAGTTGGCCACTTCCACACGTCATGCCATGCGGGCCGTAGTTGTTCAGGGTGGACTCGTCTCTCCTGTGCTCTTCAGTCTGTATGTCAATGACATACCCACACCGTCCCGCCACGTCGAGTTAGCGCTGTACGCGGCTCTCGCAGCTACATCCTGTAGTCCTACTCTCCTCGTCGGTTACCTGGAGGCCTACATCTGTAGACTGGACCTCTGGCTCAGGGACTGGAAGATTGCTATCAACGTCTTGAAAGCACCGCGG
Organism: Zootermopsis nevadensis; assembly: GCF_000696155.1. Next base: position 637,116 of record NW_019060191.1, read on the forward strand.
TTCTCTTCATTTCCGCGAGAAGACACATCCAACAGCCCAGAGCAGTGCAGTTTCTCGGACAGCCGATCCAATGGGTCAAAACAGCGCGGTATCTGGGGGTCACCCTTGACGCCGGGCTTACCTGGTCGTTGCACGTCAACCAGGTGGGAAAGAAGGCGGCGCAACGATTAGGTGTGCTAGGCCCGCTCAATAGGAGAACTGGCCTGTCCATCGGTGTGCTGCTCTACAAGAATTTCATCCTTCCTATGATGGATTACGCATGCCCGATCTGGAGGTCAGCTGCCACGCCAGGAAGCTGCAAGTGTTGCAATCCAAGTGTCTTCGCATTGCGACTAACGCGATTTGGTTCGTTAGTAAGAGGCAAGTTCACGAGGATTTGGGGATCTCGCTCTTCGCCGACCACATCAGAGCACTGACTGAGAGATTTGACTCGAAGTTAGCTGGTGTGGGGAACCCCTTAGTCCGGCAACTCGGGAGGCACTCGTGCCGAACGAGGGCTATCATAGGTCACCCAAGGGCAACCGAGGGGGTTTGGTGTTCAGCTGGCCAGCCGAGGCTGTCCCCAAAAGACGGCCAAGTCGGCGCAACGAGTGGTCTGTCCACTCGGCTACACTTACTGAGGTTTTCCGTGCTTTTCCTCAATTGTAAGGCAAATTCCAGAGTATAACTCAAGAGGGGCACGGCCCGTTATCCCCAATCACGGAGACCTTCAGCTTAAGTGATTTCTCCCCTCACAGTGAATGCCTATCTCTGTCTCAGCCGGACTCGGCCGCTAAAATTCCAGAGTATAACTCAAGAGGGGCACGGCCCGTTATCCCCAATCACGGAGACCTTCAGCTTAAGTGATTTCTCCCCTCAAGTCGCAGAGGCCTTCAGCCTAAGCGACCCCGCCCCACTCAGATTCTGGGTTCAAACCCCAGAGAACCAACCAACCAAAAACTGCTTGCTCGGTGTCTGCTGGTCGGTGTCTGCCTCCAAAATACAAGTTGCCTGACGGGATAACCACTCATCAGCAGCAACAGACCCCAGACTCCCGCCACGACAAAACCCCCGTTAGTGTAAGCAAATTCCCGTTTTAGTCATAAGGCTCTGTTTACAATTTCCAGTAATGGTGTACCCTAGCAAGGGATGATGTCTCGCGCTTGTTCAGAACTCCGCCCTTAGTTAGCTTTTAGGTTAGTTGGTCGTAACCCGGACGGGACTTGCAATGTTTATGGGACGCTTCCGGAGTCCTTGGACAGAGTCAATGAGTGGCTTCCAGGCGAAGTCCATTCTCCCTGTTGAAGTTGTTAGGATGTAGTTAACTTTTGATGGCATCCTTGATCTTCCGGTCCATGTACGCGGATCTGGGGGACAGGATAGAGTTGTGTTGGAGCTGGATACGATGGCCTAGGTTGAAGCTGTGTTGGGGGACGTCGGATTTCAAAGGTTGCTCCATCCGGATGTGACGCTGGTGCTCCTTGACCCTAATCTCGACAGAACGGCCAGTCTGCCCAATGTAGACCTTGCCAGACTCACACGAATGCTGTATATTCGTGGTCCATCTTGACACAAAATGTTAGACTGATCCCTGTAATCCCATACGAACTGGCTGATTATATTGGGTAAGATAATTATCTTACCCAATGTTCACACACAAATCTTTGTAACTGTCGTCAGCCTGTTTTCAACCTTCCACATCTTTGATTTCACAAGGGTAGAAGGATAGGATTTAGGCACTTACAGTCAGTGATGGACTATGAGTTATCTCAGGATTTACATGTGTGAAGACTGGGCATGATGTTGGTCAGTGGTACAGGTGCAAGCGGCGATTTATCAGTGTATATAATTAAGCATAAGAAAGAAATCAGGTAAAATTGACAAGGTTTATTTTTGGATAGTGTTCACTTAAACTGGATAACCTTCTACATTTGAGTATAAGTTCTTTTAAGTCACTCACTTAACCATACGACACAATATAATCAATGTTTGCCAGAAATACAGATGAATGTTCATAATACTTGACTGACTGCACTATAACATCAAATTAACCAGACCAGAAGTGGAGATGTGATAGAGAATTCCGGAGTCTGCCCCTGCCACCGTTGTGAAGCTTGCGGCAGAGACAGTCTCTGAAATTCATTCTCACATGGCTGATTGCCTAAGGCTTTACAGCATTCAGCCACCATGAAAGATTTAAATCTTATATAGCCTGATAAAAATTTATAGACTGCCAGCTTGATTTGAATATTCATAGAACTTAATTTTTAAGTTTCTTCAAAATTTTTGTAATAATAAATACTGCCCAGCTTGTGCCATCTGTTATGTTTAGTAATTAGGATCTAAGTATTTGGGAATTTGATATTTTGGAGTACCACATGTTCATAAATCTAATTCTCCCTTGCTTAATTAATTAATTTTAAGTCTGTCACAGGTGACTGGCTAATTACAGTCTTGTTCTTCTGATGATCAAGATGATATGATTGGTTTATTATAATTTATACCTGGTCCATCGAGCAAAGTGATAGCATTAACTTGTCCCTTAAATCCATTCTTCCTCTAATGGAAGCTAAATTAAATTGCAATGTATAAGGGGGGAAGGGGGGGTCAAGGAAATGGCAGGTCATTTCCCAATTTGCCTTCACTTCATTTTGAGGTCACCTAAGCTGGAAACAGTAATATAGAACTTTCAATAAAGCTAAAAGAAACTTTTGGATTAATAATCAGCAGCTGCTAAATTATGACCCCTACAGGTGTCTGAAACCTACAGCAGTTGTTCCTCGTCATAAAAGTAATTTTTAGTGAAGTAAAAACTTAAGCAGGGGTAATGATATAATGATTCCAGGTAAGTATCAGACCTTGAGTATTGTCAATGAAAACCTGTTACTTGTACTTCATTTAGTGATACTCTCGATAGCGCAGACTGTACGGTAGGTCCCAAAAGTGCTGCTTTGATCAGTTCTGAAATCCGGTTAATACATTGAAATTTATATCTCTTCAGCCTTTAAATCTGAAGCAAGACAAATACTCTCGGGTACTAATGGCTCGACTAACATTTCTAACCTCTTATACATTCAATAACTGACAACAGTAATTCTTTTAATTTTTCAAAATTCTGTGGGAATCTGCAGAAAGTTGCTTCTAGGTTATACTTTTCATTTTCTCTTGCTACCATTTTCAATTAACCCACAGACTGTGTAACATTTTGTATCATGCCGGATAATGGTGAGATCTTCTTTCCACTGCCCAACCACCAAGCTAAAAGACTACCCTTCTTCAGCTGACTGCATCTGCTTTGAAAATCCCCTCTTGAGAGCCTGGCATACCATTGTGACCATTTAACATAGTTATAAGCAACACATTTCACAAATTATAAGATTGAAGAATTTATAGAATTTTTTAAGTAAATACTTTAAATTCAATACATAAATATAAGAAACTTCTCTTACTTTTTTGCATTGGCTATGATATTGACAGTATAATAGAAAGTGACAATTTCAAACTTTCTCATAGTTTTACAGGAAGTAGTAAAATATAGCTGAACTACATGACACATGTATTAAAACTAATTACATTACATTTCTGTTATTATACGCTTTTCTTATATTTTAAATATTTGGCAGAATTATAATTATATACACATAATATATCTGCCTTAGCTGTGTTTAATACAGCTGTAGTTTAAATTTGTAAGACATAAATACAGCATGTCTGTATATCAAATTCCTTATTTTGTTACAGTCAATTACTTTGAAATAATAAAATAATGATACTGTAACAAAAAACATGTTTAACCATTGAAATCCCTTTTTGTCTTTTCAAACATTCTTGATGCAAAACATGACTATAAAATCACACATCACACACATATAAAATATGCAGTTGCTTTGTTCTGTGTCTTATGTTAACTCCTTTACTCCGAGTCCAATTACATACTGAGGCAGTAGCGAATTCCAAACTGAGAAGTGAGGATGTGATAATGTTACATCTCATGTACAGTAGCAGATGAATTTGGAGCTTACATGGAATGATAACCAGCAAAAAGAAACTAAATAACCTGCCACAGTGCTGCCATGTTCATCACAGTGATGACTTTGTGCCTGAGAAACTAAATAACCTGCCACGGTGCTGCCCTGTTCATCACAGTGATGACTTTGTGCCTTACAAACAACCTTGAGCTATGGCAGTATTCACTATGAAACAGCTAGTAATATGAACAGGAATGAAGATGGATTTACAAACATATTAACTGTTACGCCTAACTCAGAAATTAAAACATGGCTTCAACATTTTATTAAAGAAAACACAGAACTGCAATATACTTTCAAATATCACATACGGTATTTAATGAATACTAAAAGTTTCTTCTTCTTATTCCAGAAAATGTGGAATACAGTATTAGTACCAAAGTGTTTAAAACTGTCTTGAATGTTTAAATCCCATTGATACTCATTCTGGTATTATGAATTCTGTCCTCATGACTGCGCAGCAATGGAGTATCTTCATCCTGCAGGGGGGCAACATGATTGAAAGAGTGGGGCTGTGAGTAAACAGACAGAGGACTGGAGTCTCCACAAGGTGAACATGGCCAACTGATGCACTCTGCATCGCATGACCAACGCCGGTATACCATGGCATTCAATAATGCCTGCAGAGGGTTCATCACTGCCTGAAAATTACACTTTTGTACTGTTATTTTTCCTGCATGCACATATAAATGTGAACGCAGCTGAGACTGCAGCGTAAAGCTCCATGCAAGGTTCACTTTATAATCATGTTAAAATAAGAAGCAAAGTATTAATCTACTTTCACTTCTGCCTACTTTATATTATTACCGTGCCCCTCCCTTTGCCTGCACGCTCACTACGATCTGACTTTGGAGCGAACTCTTTTATTTTTTATGAAACCACTGCACAGAATAGCAGAGTCTATTCTGAGTTTTAAAAACAATGCTTGAGACCTTAACAGTGTAGTTCAGTTTAGTTAGACTGCGTAAATGGGATATTCACTCGTACCTTCATGAGATATCTTGTCCAAATCACATGAATATGTAACTGTGGCCATGATTTTTGTTTTCAGAAACAACTCAATTGTTAAAGTGAATACTCACCATGACATACCACAAAGATACAATCACAGACTGTGGCAAGTGAACCCACAGGGACCAGAGCAGCACTCCACAGATGAGGTTTGGAAGCCAGCAGATGTAGAAAGTCAGGGTGATGAACAAGAATTTGGTCTTTATTCCATCAACGGTATTGCGTTCCTTTTGCGTGTACTGACCAAGTCTGACAGAGATAATGAACTTGACATCTTGGGTTGAACAGCAATACAAAATAGGATTGACAATCATGATGGCGGCCATGGGCAAGAAAGTGGCACCATAGTTTGGCATGATGTGTGTCAGGGCCCCTGACAGAGTGCTGACATCATGACAACTGTGAAAAAAACGAATATGCAGAATGCTGCAACGTAAAATTCACGCTTAAAACCTGATGCTTTGAAGAAAATAACATAGCTGTGTTTTAAGAATATAAACACTGGTTACTGCAAATATTCAGTATAATTATCACTAGTAAGTAAATATCTCCTAAGCGCCTCCTGAAGATAAAATGTAAGATTCTGTGGCTCTGATTCTTTAACCTATAAGAACTTCCTACACATTATGAAACCTCCTCCCCCCCACACACAATCTCAAACCAATTCCTCACGTGCAGCTTACTAATTGCCTTGATGATGGAGGCAGCAAGAACCTCTGAGACATCAGTAAACTTCTAACACACAGCACAGACGAAGACAGTCATCTTGATGTAATAATCTCTGTTTAAGGATCTCAGACCTCTGTTGGACTGTACGCACTTCTTTAATATTTTATCAGGGTTGAAGAATTGGTTCTGATTCAAGACAGTCTTCTTTTCTTCATTGCTGACAGCACTCATGTGGCCCAACTCACCAGAGTACGTATCTGTTGCTTGGTACTCTATTTCAGCAACAGATCTGTCTAAAATTGAAAGCATCCAAAGAATGTTTGCAGTTCAAGCTATAGCAGATTATTATGGGATTGTGTGGCAATAAATATGAAGGCATATCATCTACACTGAATGTCACAACACTTAATTCAGACAATGACATCTCAATGGCCTGTTCTACGTCATTCTTTTTTAAACATGTTTAGATCCTCTTCCATTCTGTTAGTGCACAAACAGCTATGATGATAGTTTAGGAACTACTCACAGTGTACACCATCACCTGAAGATAAGTCCCTCATCTACAAGTTTCTGTCATTAATGTGAACTGCAGAAGCTCTGACATCTTCAATAAAGACTGCTGATATTTTTCATTCATTCAGTATGTTATTCAGAAAATTAATATATAGCAGGACAGCTTTTCTTTAACTAACTTACTTTAAACAGTTAATCTATTTTTATCTAGTTTTTACTATTCCAGTTTTTACCTATGACGTGTTTTGCAAATAGTACTAGAGTATGTGCAGTTTCTGAACAAATTAAATTCCCATGTTACAAAGTTGTTTAGAAGTTTGACGCTCTCAAATATTTTTTGGGAAACTTCAGTCCACGGATGAAATACATTATATTTAGCATATAACCAACTGTTAACTATTAAATATGTTTATTCTTTCTGTGTAAAGTTACACTTCTTTCACATAAATTGTTTCTACCCAGCAGCAACAGCGATTCACAGTCATTCTGCGAGCCATTCTGTAGCCCAGACAATACCAATATGATATGGCCAGTACCTTCTACAAAACCAAATGCATTACCACAACCAAAAATAAAATTATTTGTAAGTAACATTTATCAATATTCCATGAAATTTGGATATACTTAGATGTAGATTTTAATGACAGTTTTTAATTCATTTTGTTCTGTTATAGTCTTGTCCAAAAACTGTGTTTATAGTTTTACAACGTAGTCTTATCATAAAGTAAATATTTGATAAACAGTACAAAAACTGTGTAACTTGAATGCAGACGTCCAATAAAATGAGAGTTCAAAATATTTGGTCATTCGTCATTATAACACAGGCAATTAAACATCTGGGAAGATAAACATTGCCTCCAGAACTGATCAGCAAAGAATTAATTTATTTCAATTTAACCATTTATATCACAATGTTTTCAATTACATTTGTGTACATTCTGTAGAACTAAAGTAGCGTATTTACCTTATTGACAGTTTACCTTCAATTAGGAAAAGGAAAACATTTATGTGAATGCGCTAGTGTCAGCATAACAACATAACATTCTGAGATATATGGATTGCTATTATAAATTACAGCTGAGCTTTTATGTTGCTAGTTGCTATCGTGATAACATGCAATGCTTGTCTTGCACTTTGATTTTCTTTTCTGTGGGTGCAAGGCTCTTACAACTTCTCACAAGGAGCCCAAGAGGTCTGTTACATCAACTGCTAAATCACACTTATTACATAATGCACAAAGCCTATATCTGATGCTCCTTTTCATGTTTGTCATCAATATTCCATGAAATTTGGAAATACTTATATGTACATTTTAATGACAGTTTTTAATGCATTTTGTTCTGTTATAGTCTTGTCCAAAAACTGCACTTGCACTTTGATTTTCTTTTCTGTGGGTGCAAGGCTCTTACAACTTCTCACAAGGAGCCCAAGAGGTCTGTTACATCAACTGCTAAATCACACTTATTACATAATGCACAAAGCCTATATCTGATGCTCCTTTTCATGTTTGTGGTTGGAAGTAGGGGATGGAAAATCAATCCATTATCAAATATCAATTGTTTTGTCCAGAATTATTTACCAAACACTAAATTAATTCTGAACATATTATGAAATGGTGACTATGCCACATTCACAAACATGCGTTTATGCATACGTTGATGAAAAGTGCTCGTTATATTAAAAATGATGACATTTCTGAAAAATATCCCTACATCTTACATTATTACAGATACCGAGTATAAAGAAAAGAAATGGACTTTCCTTTATACGCCATACTTGCTAAACCAAACTTTCACTGTGCTGTATTAAAAGAGGGAGGCTGACAATTGTTTAAAACATGAAGCCTGCTCGTTGTTACCAACAAATAATACAAAGCATGCAATGTGTGACTTGTGTGACTTGTTAATGATAACCCATAAAATTCACTGATGGAGTTAAATGCAACCGTCACTTCCTGCCTTCCAGCTGGAACTGCATAAGTCATCACCAAGTGCTACAAGGTCTTCCCAGTAGGAATCAAGTATTGCTCCATAATGTAAACTCACCTATGATAAAGCAGTTTCAGCTGGGAGCCAGTAGTAACAGTTTTATTGAAATTTATCAGGAAATACGCTGTACAATGAGTTATATGTACACCAAACACAATTACCTCCTGACTAACTAACTAGATGGCTTACAGAACCCATAGGTTCATCACCGAACCAACCAAAACCCTCCAAATGACACTGTACTGGGCCAACAAAATCCAGTCTCCTTCAACTCCTATCTCCCATAGATCCCGCCTGAGATTATCCTCCCATCTACGTCTAAGTCTCCCCAGCGGTCTCTTCCCCTCAGGTTTCCCAACCAGTACCTGGTGCACACCTCTTGTCCCATCCATGCGTGCTACATGCCCCGCCCATCTCATTATTCACGACTTAATCACCCTGACAATATTGGGGGAGGAGTACAAATTTTTAAGTTCATTATGCAGTTTTCTCCATGCCCTATCGTCTTCTCTCCTAAGCCTAAATATCTTCCTCAACACCCTATTCTCAGATACCTGTAGTCTATGTTCCTCTTTATTGTATTCATATCATCCCCCAATAAATTAACATCATCAGCATATGCCAATAGCTGATGTGTCCCATTCAATTGTAAACCCTGCTGCCTATCTTGGACTTTCCTGATAGCATATTCTAGCGCAAAGTTAAAGAGCAAGGGAGACAAAGCATCTCCTTGTTTCCGACCGTTCTTGATGAAAAATGAGTCAGATAAATATTTACCTACTCGAATTTTGCTACACATTTTTATTAGACTCACTAGCTTGTTTTGTATACCAAATTCAATGAGAATATTGTATAACACTTCTATCTTAACAGAGTTGCAGGCTTCCTTGAAATCTATAAATAATTGATGTATGGTCCCACCAAACTCCCATTTTTTCTCTAGTATCTGACGAATGCAAAAGATCTGATCAATCGTTGATCTGTTTCGTCTGAACCCACACTGATGATCCCCAATAATTTCATTCGCATATGGGGTTAATCTTGCCAAAAGAATGTTGGATAGAATTTTGTATGAGGTTGATAGCAGCGATATTCCTCGGTAATTACCACACTCAGTCTCGTCCCCCTTCTTATGAATAGGAATAATTATGGATTCCTTCCACTGTTGTGGCATCTCTTCCTTATCCCAAATTAACTGAATAACCTCATAAACACTTGAGCTGGTTAAAGACACTTTTTTCCCACCTATTTGGATCTGCAAGTAATTTGCCATTATCATCCTTTACCAAATTAGACAGGCTGATATCCTTTCTTAAAATCATTTGTGCCTCTGTACAGATCTTTGATATTTTTGTCTTTACTACTTGTGTCAAGCTCAATAATTTTGCATTTCAGATATTCCTGAATGTTCTGCAAGCTTCACATCTCATGCTACATAGATTATCTGTATTTGTTTTGTTCGGGTCCTGCAACATTGAACTTTTGTTTGCTTCCTTGCATCTATTCTTTTTGAACATTCTTCATCAAACCATGGTTTATTTTGCTTTTTCCTCTAGTATCCAAATTTCTCTTTGGCTGAAATTTTGATACAGTTTCTGACATTTTCCCATTCCCTATTGACATTTTTCTATTATCAACCAGAATATGATCTATCTGATTGTGTGTGCTAACTTCTGGAGAAGTACAAGTGTATTTGTGAATATCACAATAAGGAAATTTTGTACTATTTATAATTAGATCTTCTGACATAGCAAAGTTTGTTGCTCTAACACCACAGTCATTACTAAGTGCATGCAGACTCTCCCTGCCTATTGTGGGTTTGAAGATATCCTCCCTCCCAATTTTTGCATTAAAATCTCCGAGCAGAACTTTCATGTGATACTTGCCAAATGTATCAAATACTGATTCCAATTCTTCATAAAAGCTATCCTTGATATCATCGCTTTTGTCCTCAGTTGGGGCATGAACATTAAGGACAATGATGTCGCACTAACGTCCTTCCAAAATTATATAAGCTAACCTGTCACTAACAAATTCTACTCTCTTAACTGCTGTCCTAATTCTGCAATGAACAAAGAACCTGTCCCTAACTGATGATTATCACAGCCCTTTCTCTAGAAAAACTTGAAATTTTCCACTGGGATCATGCCCTCCCCCTCCAATCGCACCTCCTCCACTGCCACTAAATCTAATTTATAATTCTCTAATTCCCTACTCACTGGTTTCAGTGTCCCTGCCCTACAGGGACTCCTAACAGTTTAGGTTCCAAATCTCATATCCTTTTTCAATTGCCATGGTCGTGCCAAAGAGTCCGTCCTGGTCCGAGGCTTAGTTAATGTGTTCGTAACAATACAGTTTTTATGGTGAAAGTTTGTTAGCCTCTCACTCAACCCCCAAGCTGAAATACCACCCTTCGTCGGCTGTCCGCGACTGCTTATTCAATATATTCACAGCTAACCTCCATAACTGGAGGCTGTGTCTCCATCCGCAATATGAGTACACACCATCCTGAGGTAACAGTGACCCAGCAAGCATGGACCTCCTGAGGAGCCCTCATTATTTTATAGGGCACTGTATCTACAGATAAAGCGGATGATCGTGCAGTACATCTCAACATTCTGACGTGTAACACACATCACACCAGAAGCTGTGACTTACTTTGCGTCAGGTGCATAAAGAACAAAGAGTCCCGCTGATGTCAATAAAGCAGGACTTAGCCACGCAGTGATGTGGTAGCAAATGGGGCATTCGCTCTGTGACTTCAGCATCCGTCTTACATCAAATGCATAACACAGTGTCCAGAACCAAGTTGCAGTGTAGAAGAATTGGATCCATGCCTGAGGAAAACAGCACAAAGTCATCATTATGTAGAGTTAAGCGCAAATATAAAAATCCAGAAACTTATGTTAGGAAATGAGTCCCAAAGTCACAACATAATAAATGTAAAATTTAGATTATTCTGGACTACAATATGGCTACTGCCTGGATTAAGAGCATTTCACTTGCAAACATTTGAGTGGTAGATGTTTATCATAACTTACGCGGATACAAATATATGTTTCAGAGTAATTAATGTCTGAATAACTGCTTCCTGTTTATTCCTTCAGCTGACTCAAGGTATCTCCACCAAAGAACAAATAAACGCTCAGAATCAAAGATGTTTTCATGATCATATTAAGTTTACAGTTCAGGGAGTTACTTTATATGGGACTTCTTTGTGTACCAATTACAACCCATTTTAATGTCCTGTTTCTTACCAGATGCTGGGAACATTTTCATATTTCATGATCATTGTTCTAGAGCAGTACGTGTGGGGAACACGAAGACATCTTAGGGGGTACATGAAATTTAAAATTTTTATATATATTATTTTATGATAAATACTGAATAATCAGTAATGTAATTTATTTAATTTATTTTAGATGTAGATTATATACTATGTGTAACTTGAATTATACACCAACAACTTTGGGGGTACAAAGTTGAAGAGAAATTATATCTGGGGGTACGCGAACAAAAAAGGTTGAATACCACTGTTCTAGAGTATGGATTCTCAACCCATGAGTCGCATTTGGCCTGCCAATGTGTTTAGTGGGGTCTGCACACATGTTTGTGATTTTTCTTATATTTTATTACTCTGTACGATAACAAATAGCTGCGACCAAAATCAAATATTTATTTTAAATAAGTTATTAATAAAAGCATAGGACTATCACCAATGTGGTCAGTTGTTTATTCCACAAGTGAGGCTCACATAAGGTTATAATTTCCTTGCATTGCAGCCACCACAAAAAAAAATGAAGTTGGCTAGTGAACACAGAGAATGTTTTATACGTGGACACCACTGTATAGCAGTTTGACAGTGTTTTAAAGTAAGAGTGCTGTTTTCTTATCAATACAGTGAAACCTCTATCAATCGTTCCCGGAACTATCGTTTTCCCGGATGCATCGTCCGTTTTGTTCGGTCCCGAATACATCCCATATAAAATAATGTTACATTTTCCCGCTTCTATCGTTCCTCGAACTATCGTTTTATCGCATCGATCCTTAAAAAATCTTAGTCCCAGCACACAATTTTCCCGCAATGATCGTTTCTGAGAAATTGTAACGAAATTTACGTGATATTTTTAGAATTTAATTCCGAAAGACGCACAATGTTTTTGGAATAAACAGTAGCGGTAACCTGTTATGTCGCCCAACCAGCACATTCTTTTGGAATGAGGGTCAGCGGTGCAGGGGTGATATTGGAGTGAATGGCGGTGCTCATTGTCAGAAATTTTACGATTTTAATTAGGGTGCACTCATATTTCGTTCCAGCGATGCCAGATGGCATGTGCAGTGTGAATTTCTTCACAAATGCTTTTATTACAAGTACAAAGGAAAGGC
>NW_019060191.1:651466-663799 GCF_000696155.1 Zootermopsis nevadensis
CAGGAATTATAACTTATTTTGAATTATTCTCGGGCTACCAGCCGTGTAAAGTGGATTAATGGAGAAAACACTAACTTTTCGAGAACCATCTTCGTCCTCGTCCTCAGGGTACAGTAGTTGTAGGAGATCCCGTCCGTGCTCAGTGTCTACCTGACCCAGTTCCGTGTTTTTGGCTGAACGTCAGCCAATCGGACCTGATGTACGGAGTGACGACTGGATAACTAACATGTTTGTCAGCGGATACCAGGTTCGACCCAATGAGAAACCCCCGTCTCTGAAGTTCAGTGTAGCCGTTCTACGGTACCAAAAAGCCGTTTCGAACAAAATCAGCAGGCTTCCAGCTAAATACATCAAGACGGTTCATGTTCCGCGAAACAAAAACAAGACATACTCAGGTTGGTCAAGGACGATTTGGCTCTGAAGGTCCCCGGCGTGTATCGAATTTCGTGTGAATGCGGGAAAGAATATTTGGATCAGACTGGGAGATCCATCGAGGTTAGATGCAAATAGTATATGAGATAGAAACGTCTCGAGCAGCCGGAGAAATCAGCGGTTGCATAGCTCAGCATAAACATGGACATCACAAGGAAGCAACTGAAATTCAACTGAACTCCGGGATGGATTTAAAATTCTCTTGCACGTCAAATACATCTGGGGTCAGGCAGGTCTACCAAAACTTAAGCAGTCTCTCAGAAAACCCACATCATGAGTTAAGGGTGTGATATTTGGACAAGCTTCAGCCTCAAAGGGTTAATTGTCATCTTCAATGTCAAATACATACTCAGTGTGATTTCAGGTTTTCGTGGTTATGAATATAAAGACAGGAATATTGCATCCTGGGAAATATCAGTTTACTTATACAAAACTATATGACGCGATACCAAAAGGCTTTCATCTTTAAAGACCACATTCTATTAAAGATTTTGAGATGAAACTGGCCTTATGGGAACTCAAACTAAGAATGAGAAACTATTTTCACTTTCAAACTTAAATCAAGATAAATGTAAATGTGGTTCGTAACAGAGAAATATGGTTACTGCATCAGGATGATGACTGAGGAAGCTAATGGCATATTTTATGACTTCAAAGCAAGAGAACTGTTAATAAGAATGTTTTCTTCGCCTTTCTCAGTGGACATTGATGCCACACCAAGAAACCTACAATTTGAATTTGCCAGTTTTCAGAGTGACTCAACACTAAGGAAAATTTCTGTGACTCATCAGTCATTGACTTCTTTTCAAAATATGTTTCTCCCCCAAAATGTCCTAAAATCAGTAAAGACGCTTTGTTAATGTCGTCAACTTAAGCAATTAGCAATTGTTCAGCTTAATGTAGAATGTGAAATCAAGAAGTAGGACGTGTCTTACTGAGTCTTGGAGTGACACACGTGAATTTCAACAACTGACATCGATGGTCTGCACTAGGAAAAACAATGTCAAGTATTTCACTACTGACTGTTTTGATGAAAGAGAATTAATGAGGAATGTGTGAACTTCTAAGTTAGTATCATTTTTAATAAACTGTCATTAAGTTTCAACAAACTACTCTCGCTTATAATCCTGCAGCCCAGAAGTCAATAAGAATGGGGAAATGTGGTCCTAGGCCATGGAAAGGTTGAGGACCCTTGTTTATGGGAGATTGTACTGCATTATGTTATATTATCCAATTCTTATCAAATATCACTATAAAAGAAATATTATTGTGGACATTAATATAAATATATTTACTTACAAATATTTATCTGAGTTTGAAAATAATGCCTGTCAGCTGATCAATTTTATGTTTTAACTGTAAAGCTTCTTTAGTGTTGAATGAGCTGAGATTATCATAACGGTATTTGGAAAGAGTCAAAGACTCAAACTGTGTACATGCAAAATACTACAAGCCTAGACAGAATATTGTTGCTACACCAGTGTTCTTGGTACAAGTCTTGTACAATGTTAACACGTAAATGCCTCCCACTTTCCTTTCCAATAAAAAATATATCATCACCTGTTTCTCCTACACAAATGTTTTGTAACCAAATGACAGCTCAGATGTCATGAGGCACACAATTTTCTAGTTCATGCAAAACTAGTGAATCTATTTTTAAATATGGCAAATTTTCTGCAATCATCAGCATCACCTTTGTATGTAATAGTAAAAAAACTGTGTAACTTACAGACGAAACTGCGCAGAAGACAACACTAGAGAGGCTGTCACTGACAGCTGGCACTAGGTCTTTGACATAGAGCCACAGAAATGACCGGACAAACACACCTGCAGAACACCAGACACGTTTGAATTCTGAAAATGTCACCTCCAACAGTTGCTTCCTTCCTGATATTTACCACTCAACTCAATGCACTGCAGCAATAAGGAATACATCCAGTTCAAAGAATATATCCGATTTCTTCAGAAAATACATTTCCATTCATCTCTTTTGTTGGTATTGGCTACACCTTCACCCAAAATGTTAAAACAGCCTCAAGAGGTGCTTCATATATATTTTCTGATTGTTTATTATATGTTTATTTCAACATATCAGAATTAATTCTACGATTTTTTCATTATTCTGATTACAGGTAGCCCTCGATTTGCGTCGATTTTGAAACTAGCAAAGTCAAAATATATTTTACTATTATTTATAACGTTTTACAATGAATCTCGTACTGATTCTTATACTAAATCTTAATTCTTACATCGCAAATTTTGAATAAAAATTATAAATACAGTCATCTCTGCAATTACGTATGTTTCATTAACGCGAATTTCCTCCAATGAGATCGATGAATCGGTAAAAGCTGTTTGTGAAATGCAAACTTTTGCATATGCGAGTTTTTTTATTTACGTTATTTCAGAGCTTTAAATGTAATGCCATGATATTACTTGTCAATGTTTGGATGCTGGGAAAGCATGTCATTGACTTCCAATTGATTTACATTATAAAAGAGTTTCGATTTACGCCGGTTCGTCCAGGCGTAAATCGAGGGCCACCTGTAATTATCTTTCTTCATTTTATACTAGGTGTGTTCTGTCGTAGGTCTAATCTTCGTGCACATATTTATGTTTGTTACTGCTGGTTGTGTTGCCATTACACTTTATTTCTCTATTCTTTGCTGTTTTCTAATTCTCCTTATATATGTGTTGCTGTTTACTCTTGAACTAGAGTTTGTAATAATGATGTAGTACACACACAGCATAAGGAACCTAAATAACATATAGCAACATATGACTTATACTAAGGACACAGCAACAAACATATAAATAAATTGTTAACTAATTAATAAATATAAGGAATCACTATATAATAAATTTAACTATTTAAGGTAATTATAATGTTAAGTATTATTTGACGTACAAAATAGCTGCAAATTTACCAATAAAAGCAAACACAATCTCAGAATTTAATATTGAGTTGTAACAATAATACGAAACACTTGTGTCAAAATGGATCCAGTTGGAGAAATTTATAATAAAACAGTGACACACTTAGCAAACTTAAGCACGTGAGTATTATGGCCTGAAGACAAACATGTATCCGCATGATGTAACCCATAATTCAGTGTAGTGGAGATAAGAAATGGAACACAAATTATGAAGCTACTCGTTATGCTATTTTTCAATTTTCCTTCATTTAAGATAAGAGACAATTTCTTCACAATTATACAGAAGAAGATGTAAAAGTATATTTTTGTATACTTACGTTATCTGATAAGATTATAACATGAAAGTTTCAGAATTAAATGGTTATTTACTATTTTTTCTCGTATTTTAGTTTGCAGACATCAACACATATACAGTAAAACCTCTGTTAACCGACCCTCGATTATCCAACTCCCGCATTAATCGACCGAATTTCATCCAGATCGGTTGCGATCAGTTTCTACCGGCGATAGTCAGTAAAGCGAGACCCACGCGTGGAGATTGTTTCTGCTACTCAAGCTGATGATTACGAAGAAATGAATAACAAACCCGAAAAATTATCAGCTGTGAGGAAATATGTATGGTATAATACAGCTCATTGATCTGACCTCAGACCCAAGTTTTGGTGATTATTACGAACACTTCAGGACATTTAGAGAATTTGTTAGACAAAGACGAGAAACAAGCCAGTTGAAAATACGTAGCTTCTTCAAGCTGAACCCCTACTCCTTGTTCAGGACAACACAGCAAGCACATCAACTGACATCAGCAGAATCACACCAGAACCTCCACTTCACGTGGACAGCGACTCAGAATGACTGATAAATTCACTATTTGAACAGAGACTTCCTCGAACAGCGCTCACGAGTGACTCTTTTGCCGTCGGCTTGTGCGTGCGAAACGTCCACGTCATCTGCCGAGGAAAATCTGTTTTGAATCTCTGTATATTTCAGTATTTATAACAATGATTTAAATTTTGTAGCTTAAGTGCGTCATGTTTGTGTTGAAATCGAATATATATTTATTATCTCAGTCTATACACAAACGTATTTAAAATGTTGTTGTTAAAAAAAAATCTACAAATATACATATAAATCAATAAATGCATTGCATTGAAATATATAATAGTTTTAAAAAGATAAAAACGACGATATAAACCTGAAGATGATGTCTAAAACATCGAAACATGTCGTGCAATAATTAATAAGCGCCATAATAAATGTAACATCATACTACGATAAAAGCGCCATAATATAACATAATATAACTTATTGTAATATTTTATACTACAGATGTTATAGTGATATATAAATTTTAACAACAACATTTTAAATACGTTTGTGTATAGACTGAGATAATAAATATATAATGATTTAAATGTTTTTGTTTCAACTTTGCTAATTATATCTCTGTCTTCTATTACGGACTTATGGTTCACCCCAGATGGGTAGGTTATAAGACATTCCACTGTATAGAACTCAATGTGTTTTCTTTCAGACCAAACTACTTACAATCATTTAATACTTTCTGTTTTCATCTTTAAAGAATCTGTGTTTTACTCAACAAATTGCCAGTAACTTCATCACCAAGGGACCCTGGACTCTCCTAATGGTATATTCTAAAGAAAATCTGAATAGTAGTGCTGATAAAGAATCTCCTTATTTCAGGTCATTCTAAGCAGAAAAAGCATTAGGCAGATGCATGCTTTAATAATGTACTAGAGGTTTCATTTTAACACTTTTTACTTAGCCCAACTAGTTTTATGGGTGCACTGGATTCAATAAGTACGCTGTTCAACATTTCTCTCCTGAGACATACATTTTTATCACAAATAACAAAAAAATTTAAAAAAGTAAATATACTGATACTTCCTATTTCATAAAATAATTGAACCAAATTCAGGTTTATATTTTTAACTGTCTATAAATTCAGAACTCTGAATACCACTGCTAATACACACACGTCAGAAGCTTGCCCACATTTTGTATTCTTGAAGAGTTCAGTGCTGTTAATTGGACACATACCTTGGGAAAAAAAACAATTTCTTTTGATTTCAGCACATCTGAAAAACTTGCAGTCAGTAAGAACACCTAACCTATTCGACAGTCTAATCAGTCAGCTTTGGTTTACTTCACATCGAGAAAGTAGCACAGCAGCAAGTTTCACCTCTTTTAAATACTACAGAATGGAAGTAGACACAAATATAAATGAATATTAGTGCCCCATTCACAGTATCAGAGGTCACTGAAATTTCTGGTATTTAAACTCTCAGGGACAGAAGGCTGGACACGTACACAAACGTGCACCCGCACTACCAACGAACATAACACTAATTGCACTTTTATGTCAGCAGATTAGTCTTGTTATCACCTAAATCCAATATATCTTTCTACACACAAATTATATTTATTTATTTCATACAAATAGTTAAGCTTGTCAGATGGAATTTAATACAAGAATTGATATATATGTCAGTCTTCTGGGTAATAATGCCATGCTGACTTACAGATAGATCTTAACATTTCAGAGAAAAATGCTGTTTCCATCTTCAGGCTACGAAATTCCCCAGCCAGAAATATGCAGACCTGTGACCTTTGTGGAACCAGAGTAGCTCAGTCAGTATAGTGACTGGCTAGGAAATCGACAATCGGGGTTTGATCCCCAATGGGGGCAGAGGATTCTTCCTCTAGCCTCTGCGGCCCACCCAGCCTCCTATCCGACGGGTACCGGGGTCCTTTCATGGGGGTTAAGTTCAGCTGGGGGTGACGCTAACCACTCACCCCCATCTCGTGGTAAGGTTAAGAATGAGTAGGAGCTCTATCTCCTCTCCCCCCAAATTCAAACATGGCATAGAGTCGTACAGCTCTTTTCTTTGACCTCTGTGAATCCGTCAGGGAATTGTCGGCTGCAGATTCCCTACTCTGTACTTCTGCATGACAAAATGTAGGTTTCACATAAAAGCCTCTTATTGTAGTGAACTCTTAACTGGCCCTGATGATGGAGGC
This sequence comes from Zootermopsis nevadensis, assembly GCF_000696155.1. Next base: position 657,877 of record NW_019060191.1, read on the forward strand.
TGTATGTTCATCCAAATGTTGGCATCTACTAAAATATTCTTATGGTGTTGCAGTCTCACATGACCATCATTGATATCTTCACCACTGTGACCTCAACTTTCATACATCCGACATAAATGCATTGGCAGTGTCTCTTTGTGTTGTGACGAGGCTTATGGACGAATGATGTACTATATGTGTTCACAGACATGTCCAAATTTCAATAATTGTATCTGAGTGCTTAAATCTTGTCGAGTCTTTAAGCAGGTAAAAGATCAACAATGACTTACCAATTGATGCCATCAGGTCTGCTACCGCAAGCCAAACTACAACCTGTCGACCTCTTGTAGAAGAGAATCCAAATGATCGATGTATTACATCTTTATGTCTTCGTGGAAGAATCTAAGAACCATCCAAAAGATTTCAGTTCAATAAACCAGACAAAGAGAATAGCTCAATCGGTGACGTGCCTGACTTTGGGCCAGATCAATCAGTGGCCTGTGGACTGATGTTAATTTAATTTATGGCTTAGTTTATGCTGGTATACAGACTCACACACTTTAGAATTTTTAGACTGTTACCTCCAGTCCCCCATACAGATCCATGCTTGTACCCACAGTTTTACATTTACCTTCCTTTTCCAAAAATTCTAGTCATATTATGTACATATATTTAATCACAACTGGGAAAATTAATGTATTGTTGAAAGTAAAGTAAGCGAATGTGAATAAGGATTAAATTAGCCTCTTTTCAAGGTCAGAGCAGTTTGTACTTTAGCATATGTTACATAGCTTCCAGTTTCATTGAAATGTGATGAGTACAGCTTTGTCAACATTCAGCGTACATTATTTCTTTTTATATATTTTAATATCACATAACTTCATTAACTATCCTGTTGTAAATAAATAAATTTAGATATGGTAAAAGATGGTGATTTGCATGGTGCAATGTGTTGTAAACAGAACACCAATATTTGGAAAAACCTGCTGCTGTCTTACCAGTGAATAAAGTTGGGAATTATAGGACTAGATGAAGAATGTGAGATTCCCAGCAGAGTTGTAAGTTTTCATGTCATTACCATGTCCATACTGGCCTCACATTCAATAAACACTACATACAGAGATTGCAGTTTATCATGAGACTGATGGCTCTGAAATCTCAGGTCGGCAGGCTATCTGCTTCTTCCCAAAAAAAATAACCATAATTCCCTCACTGGCCCAAGTGAGGTACATGTAACCAGTAAAAACAATTGTTTCGGATTCATAAAATTCCTCACACTGTGAGATTTCAGGTTTTCACTGTGGCGAGAATGAAGATGAATATTTTCTGGGATGTTGTACCACGTACTCTGGTAGAAGTATACTGACATTTCAGAGATGCTTATTGTCTCCATTACAAGAGCCTAATGACAGAAGAGCCATCTTCAATCCTCTTCAATCCAGTTCATGAAAGTTGGAGTGCAGTTAAAGTTCAGAGAATAAGAGCTAATTATTTTGATGAAACAAATTCCAGATGCTACGTAGCCTAAGATGAATTATCTCCCAATCACCTGACTGAAGTTAGAAAAAATGATATGGGTATTTCATGCAGGACAGTGCCATGGTCCATATTGCTGATGATTCTGTGAATGTTGTAGCTTAAATATTGTGGCCTACTCACCCAATTTAAATCCATGTGGATTTTATTTATGAGGCTTGATAAAAGTAAATGTGAATTCTCATCATTCACTACTTGAAGTGAAAGAAAATATCTTGAAGGAAATTTCTGTTATACTAAGTCAAGAACTTCACTGAACGTTTCAAATATATTTTTCAAGATGTAAGGCCTGCAAAAAAGCAGATCAGTGCTACAATTCTCTACTTTGAACTAAGATTGGTCTAACTGTAGGGGCGAAATTGGCAGTGAACAATCAACTTCTCCTTCTCTGCTAAGCAGGCAACTTGCTGTAATATCATTATGGACCTGGATGCATGATAACTATACAGCTGTAGAAGCTCTATAATTTGGGGATAAAACAGGCAGAAGCCTCTGCGTAGTCCTAAAGTTATGAATAATATGCAGATTTTCCTGAATTCCCCTTTTATGCCTTTAAGGGATGAGCCAACTTTACCCTTTTCTCTTTATATTGCAGACATGCCACTTGTGTGCTTGGTTATGTAAATCTTCTTTCAGCCATTTCATATCCCTGATACATGAAATCCTGGACAGTGCCTTTAAAAAGCTGGCAAACTGTCTTGTCCTACAATAAGAACTACAACTACAACATTTTAAGAAATTCCTGATGTTGTGTAACCAGAAAGTGATTTACTGATCTTACAGAAATCCTCCACTTGGTCCCATAGCAATACATTTTAGTAAATTTTATTTCTGCACATTCTATTTGCCAAAGGCCCATTTTAATATCCTCTCATCTCCACCAGCAACTACAAAGGGGCTTGTACTAAATTATTTGTGTAATTCTTCCTTCTTCTCTGTGTGTCTAGTTCAACTCAGTATCCTATACTATCCAGAATGTTTATTCGCTGTGCGTGTGTGTGCGTTTTCATCTGTATATGAAACTCTTGTCGCAAGTGTTAGCCTTACCTGATACGTTGCGCCAACAATTCCAAGCATTGAAGAAATTACACAAACGCTGTTGTATAGGTCCGTATTGAATCCCATCAAAACATTCACAGATAAATCCGATCTGTTCGAACGATGACAACAAAATGTTTGTATTGTGGGATCTGCCATTTCACTCTGAACCGCCTCCTTCGGCTTTTATATAAGAACTAAAAGTTAACAGGTATCAACAAAGGGAGGGCAGAGCTGCGCATGTCAGAACTGAGGAAGAAGGATGGGATGAAAATCTCTCAACAACAGACACCGACTAACTTTATGGCACTGTAGTTATTTCATGACGCTGTTTTATCGGCAGTTGTTAAATAATGGCGATTATAAAAATTACAGCGATTATTTATTGTATTTGCTAAATTAGTAGAGTATGCTTGAATTTCTTATCAGTTTTCTTGGCCGAAAGCTTATCATAGACCACATCATCTGACACATGTTGAATATCACACGGAAAAATCATTATCGCTAAACACAAGAACATTTACAGCAATTAGTTTCAGAGATGTCCGTCAGAATCTTACTCATTCTTCTGTATGGATATAGAATGCAGTTGGGCCCGATCTTCTACCTGTAACCTAATTCCTTGAATTCTGAAATGTATTATACGGCAGCAGACCGAGAAAAGTAATGAAATATTCACGAAGAATTTTCGTTTATGAAAAATCATGATTAAAGTCTACAAAGAGTGAAGAAAGTGTATGAATAAAAACTTATATTTTATTTACAATATTTTGGTGATGGTGCTTAGAAAACATTAACCTTTCAAGGCATAGCTGAAACTGTTTTGACAATCAATAATTATGAAGTTTGTCCACACATTCTATTTGTGATTTTCGTATATTTCTCACTGCAAACACCGAACTAGAAAGGATTAATTTTTCGTAACAATGGAAGAAGTTGTCGTGTAACATCCCTTCCTCGTCGTCTAGAAAGAAGCAAGTAATACGTTCTTATGATGAAAATTCATGAACAACATGTGTTTCATTTTGTGGGGGCCAGTTGTAAACCAATCTTTGAAAAAGCAGATAAAAACATATTCACCAGAACTCAATTAAATTTATAATCTACTTAAATCAGATAAACAATTATTCATATATTACATGGTAATAATTTAATTTTAAAAAGGCAATAACAGTGAATCAAAAGGAAGCTTACCTTCACTTGCTAGTCAGCGTAATACTTGTTGCCTGCTTTGTTGAGCAAATAAGGTCGATACGCGGTGAAACTGAAGACGAGGCAACTCTCGTTTCAGCATCCACGCTCCGAGGTCGTTCCCTTTATGCAGTGTTTCTGGCCGTCAACGTCGAAAGTCCCAGCTCACACACGTACGTCGTAAGATTTTTATAGCCGTCTCAGTAACTATGGGATATTCTTCCCTCACTGTTATCAAAAAAAGTCTGACAAAACTTCAGTTTCGAAGTTCGGTCAGCTTTAAGGTCCGTCAGTTCTTCGACTTTTATTATAGCAAGCGAATTAAGAACCCAGTCCAAATGCCCTATGTCTCTGTCAAAATAGTCACAGAATTTCTGTTTCAGTATTTTAATATGCTCTTCGATTACCGGAAGTAACATCTTACGAACACAGTTGGAAATATTTCTAGATTTCCAGGGCCGATATTTTGTAACCACAGCTTCAACTTCTCACGGAAACCTTGAATTTTGTCCACACTAGTTAATATGTTTTCACTTTTACCTTACATTTTTCTATTTAGTTCATTTAAATGTACAAAAATGTCAGAGTTTAGCGACCCACTCATCATCAGAAACTGACTCCGCCAACTCATGTTTTCAGAGTCTTCGAAACACTTTCACCTCGTCGCGCAGTTCAAAAACTCGAGTTAACACATTTCCTTTCGACAACCATCGTACTTCAGTGTGAAGTAACAGGGATGTGTGTTCGGAGCCCATTTCTTTACACAAAACTGAAAAAAGTTGAGAATTTAGAGGCTTCGAGTTGATGACAACCTCGTCGAGCACGTCTTCAGAGTTGGAGGCAGTGTCTTTGTCACAAGATCTTCACGATGAAGACGACAGTGACGAAACCCAATATCCGCTACAAAACCTTTGACATTGCCTGTCACTGACTTCGCCCCATCCGTACTTACAGACATTATTTTTCCAATCTAAGCGATTTTCGCTCAGCTATTTGTCTGTAGCACAGAATATTTCATCACCGCTGTTTCGTTCGTGAAGTTCCTTGCAGAACAGAAAATTACTTATAATCTTGTCAAAATCTACTAATCTAATGTAAGAAATTAATTTCGAATGACCAATAATGTCGGTAGACTCGTCAATCTGAAGGGAAAAGTTTCTACTGAAATTAACTTTCTCGCTCAAGTTTAATTCAATGTCACATGACATGTCACCGACCGGACGATAATCTCATTGGCTGCTGCGACCCCTAAAACTTCAAAGCTAGCTTCCACGATTTTATGTGAGTGAAAATCGATTATTTTGGAAACGATGGAGATGCTACAAGAACTACAAATTATTATAGCAATTTACAACTAATGTACAGGCATAATTCGCTGTCTTGAAAATAAACTAGTAAGACACAGAACTAGGCGACAACTGTACATTCTAAGGTTAGTAATTGGGGAGTTTGTAGATTCGTCTGCAATTATTCGCAGACACGTAAGGCAAAGTACGAGTAGTTGGTTGGGTCGTAATCGATCTACAACTGAATAAATTTTCTACATTCGCCAGATACTAGAGAAAAAAATACCAGTAGAATGGAACAGTACATCGAGTATTTATAAACTTCAAGAAAGTCTATGTCTCAGTCAAAATAGAAGCTCTTTGAAACATTCTTCTTAAATTTAGTGTAAATAAAAGCTAGTCAGGCTAATTGAAACATGTTTAAGTGAAACGTCTAACAAAATTGTCCAATACATTTCCTATTCAAAATGCCTGAAACAGGGAGATGCTTTATCACCGCTGCTTTTAAATTTTGCCTTAGAATATGCAATCAGGAAAGTCCAAAAAAAATCAGGGAGGTTTGAAGTTGAATGGGACACATCAGCTTTTGGTCTGTGCTGGTGATATTAATCTTCTGGGCAATAATATAAATACTATAAAAGCGAACACAGAAACACTCGAGGGCTAGTATGGATGTTGGTCGTAGATCATGTCTCACCATCAGAATTCAGGACAGAACCAGAATATAAGGACAGGTAATGAATCATTTTAAAATCTGATAAAATTCAAGTACTTGGGGACGACACTTACCAAATACGTAACATTAGCACTATCTATACTTAAAGCAGACATTTTTCACCTGTCGAAACGGAGACGTTAAGTATAGTGTGAAAGACCCCTCACGGGTCAAGGTC
>NW_019060191.1:663884-680568 GCF_000696155.1 Zootermopsis nevadensis
GTTTTATAAGGTCATCAGATAATCTACAAACAGGGAGAATCAGCGCTATCTTTCGAGGCCTCGCTGTAAACATCTGAGCATCGATCGATCTTTCGAGAGGTTGGTCGAACCTGCAGACACCTCGCGTTTCAACTGTTATTATACTTTCCTCCTCAGCTTTTTGTCGTCTTGCGGGACTTTCTGCTCATTGTCGAGCATATCTTCACGATGTGGTGGTGTGGAGGAGAAAATCTCTCCCCCTCTCCCCTTCCTTTCGACAAAGATAAGAACATTTTTGTTCTTTCGTAGACTTTGAGGTTATGGTGTCGTGAGCAGGAGCCTTCGCGGTAATAAATGTCTCATTTTCTGTGCAGTTCAAATTGGTTTCTTTTTCGTCTTTGGTGAAACGTGCGACACTGCAGAAGATAAGAGGACAGACGCTTCTGGGCGATGTTTTGCGAGCGAATCTGATCGATAAAAATCGAAGTATTTTCGCTTCATCTTTAATGTACTGAATTTTTGGCTGGTGTTACATTCTTTTCGTTTCCATGACTGTACTTTTATGGAAGCCATAAAAGCACGCTGCAAAGGGATCATGTTTACTCAGGACAACGCCAGTACACATATGCACGACTGTCTGCCCTTTATTGTGACTAAGACCCAAACCAAGGGACAAAGGAGCAAAACAGTGCTGTACTTATAATAAATGTAAGGGGTGGGGGGGTTATACAGAGGGAAAAAACCCACAAAAGCTCACTAAGAACTAATCGATCTAGATCAACAATAAAGTTGTAGTTTGAAAATCGAGTCAGAATAACTAAATAAACTGTTACAAGCAAAAAAACAGTTTCTAGTATATCATTGAACGCTGATTGTTTTGAAGAATGTTAACGAATAACATGTGAACTTACCTGAAAAAAAGTCAGCAGCATCTGTCCGGCTCGCCGGTCGATAGAAAGGCTGACTGTGTATAGGTCTTCGACTGAAGACCCATACTTTAATCCTTTTCGCGCTGGTTTTTGTTTGAAATCGCCTTTTCCTATTTATATATTCTATGACAACTTGTAAGTTATATTCTTAAAAAGACAGAGTTGTCTCTCGGGTGGGGTGTGACGTACTGTAGAATAAAAAAAACTGCAACAAAGACATTAAAACAAGACCGAGCGAAGTTTGAGTACTCAAGAACAGATCACTGTGCACTACATTGCCCGTGTCCAGTGAATCCTTCCGCATCGAAAACCTTGCTAGGGAACTTACCTAAACAAATGTTCGTAGAAATGGGCCTATCATTTGACAGAGTTAAACGCGAATGAAAACGCTTTGTGTTGAACGGCAATGCGATATTTATTGCAACCCCATCTTCGCTAGCAGCAGCGGACCCCACCACAGCCGCTTCCGTTAGAACTTAATTTTATAATTTTCCCGCATCGCTCGGGTGGCGCCTTCGTCTAGTCAAGTCAGACGATCATTGGCTGCGTTAAATCGCCGCCATGTTTGAAACCAACTGTATTTGATACAGATCTTACAGCTTCGCTGATAGTCAATTCCCGGACCAGAAGTCACATTTGACTTACGATCGTGGATCCATAAAGCTGTTCGCTTCGACAAACCTTGCTACTTTGTTTTCTCGGGTCGGTAAGTGCTTCCAGCAACACTGAATAGTACCTCAGACGACCGCTGCATTCAGCATGGCGATCGAGTTACGAGAAAGACAAGATTTACGAGATTGAATTAGTGTAAACACGCTTTGGAATCTTCTGTACAGATAATTATTTCATTCTGTGAGTTATAGAAGGCTCACAACTAGAAATGTTGCAATTCAAACCCCTCTCACGGTCGTTGTAACACAATTTTAGTACACAGAATGATTTGGTATTTAGTCGGTGTGTGTCGAGTGTCATTTAAACTTTAATTTTCGTTCGTTACTAATGCACGTGTGTAATACGGAGGGTTCTTTAAATTAGCTGTGACTGACAGTGAGTGATGGATGGATAAAATGCAAACAGACATGAATCCTGGCTTTCTCTTGTTGAGACAGATCGAATATAATTCAAAACAAAGTAGGAGATCGTTGGGGCCACGCTGTGCGACACAATTGAAATAGTAATCTGTTAGAGCAGGTCTTCACCACGTTCTCTTATTACAACGCACTAAAATTGCAGGTGTGGTCAAATTTGTCACTCAGTATTTCGCCGCGAGATGCCAGTAACTCCCACTTATAGCTCAGTATGATGGCAGCACAGGTTTTTAATTGTGACGTCACGGAAACAACATCGAAAGCGTCTACAACGATAAAATTGCAGTTTTCTTTTGTTGTTGGTTTTTCCTCCGTGTTTAATGTCGAGTGCGTAATAGCTGTTGGCACTGTTGTTCCATCGCTGAACAAATTCTAGGAAAATGCCAGATTCAAGACAACGGGTTTTGAGGCATTGTACGATAGTTATATGTGATACTGTGACTCCGCGATGTTTCACCTCGGAAAACGAAACCTTCTTCCGCTTCGCTGGAGCAATGACCGGTCATCATGTTACACCTGTGCGCAATGGTGCAGTAAATTAAACACACGAGGCATTCTTTATGGACGCAGAGCAGATGCACCTTCCTGCTTGTTATAAAATAGATTCGCGTCTCAAGTCTGCTTCAAAAAAGTTTCGTTCGGCGCTGCTGTTGGTCTGTCATTGAACCCTGGATGCCTCAAGCTGAGCGGGTCACAGCGTTGGAAGAACCCGTCTGTGAGAACGAGTTACCACAGTTCCTGGGACACTAACGCTGTGCTACTTGAGATTAAAAGAAGAGAGTAAGAACACGGGGAAAAGTGGAAACGAAAACGTGTGGTGAATTATTAGCCCATCTCACGTTCTTCGACAACTAGACTTCTAGATGTCAGAGGGCTCATTGCCGTTATTTGGCTGAAACGTAGAGAGTGCGCTCAACTGCAGTGAAATCCGTAACAGGTACGTATCGTTCTGTGTATGAACGAGCGCCATAACCACGGCAGAACTGCCAACTTCGAAACATAACAACAGTACTTCTGGGGCAGAATCAGGGCCTGCGTTACTTTCACTTTTATCTGCCCCTTTCTTGTTATCTAATTTCTTTACAGATTGTAAATGTTGCGGATTTACTAAGAATTGAAGCTCTGGAAGCTAGAATAATGACAAATTTTGTAGTATCGCCATCAGTTTTTATAATAAGGCGCGGTTAAGCCCCCAGCGCCATCAATTTTTATAATAAGGCGCGGTTAAGCCCCACAAACTCTCTGTTATACTTAAATGCGTGTACAACGTCGAATTAAAGTAATCATGTTTAAATTTATCTTCATTTTTTTTTTCTAGATTTAAAAAAGTGTGGATTAGCGTATTGTAAGAATATTATCTATAAGGTTTTGTTTATTTGAAAAAAAAATGAATTTATTTTTCCAAGCGTCTCAGTTAATCAGATATTAAGTCAACATAACACCTTCAATACTTTCCTGTCACGTGTTTACCAAAAATGCAAGCATCTAAAGGCCTGTAAGCCTACGTCGTATATTAAAGCTTCTTCGTAATGAATACATTGATCTTTCTATAAGCCTACTTGAATTTATATTAAACTTAAAATTATCGAGTCTTATCCAACGTGTTTTAGTGTTTTATGTTAAAATATACCTGTGTCCTAGTGGGATTTATACGCCATAAAACAATGTTGTTCGGTGAACTTTTGTGTACTGTTATATGCATTTCGATACGACGTAATTTCCTTGTCCTGACGCTCGCTCAAGTATTAAGTTGTATCCTGTGAATGTGATATTCCGATTGAATTAATTTCCAATGCTTTATCTGCCTGTATTTTTCTTTATGACAGCGGAATTCTAAGAATCAGATATGAGCATGTTATAGCGCAATATATTTCATTGATAATTTAACCAAATACTTTTATTCTAATGTATTTAGTCATTGGAATGTTCCCTGGTTCCATCTATCCTGGTAAGCCGTTCTGCCTAACGTCAACCTGATACTCCGGCCATTATGGATTGGCTGAGGGTGAAATGGTGCTGCTATCTAACGTCTTTTGGCTGCATATTGCATTTCATATAGAGAAGGTCATGACCGAGAGAGTAATTTAAAAAGTTAAAGAACTATTGGGACATTTTCGTTGTGTAATTGGCTACCCTGATGACGCCTGGTCATACTGTGGCTGAAGGTTGGAAAGATGCATGCTGCGAGTGTGGTTCAGCTGTATAAGGATGACTGCCACACAAGACGTTTGCAACAAGGACGAAACAACTTCGGTGTTTAGTCTTGCGGCAATTAGGGTAATTCGGCTGCTTGTAAGCATTTCGATCCACTCTTACACATCCCATTGTGGCAAAGAGTTTTGCCACACCTGGTAGCCAACTGAAGATGAATGAAGATTTGCCACTTCTGACCCCAAATGTACTCAATCTTGCAGATCTTTAGTGGAAAATACATCTTTACGCCGTTAACACTGTTCATAAACGAATAGACTGAACCACACTTACAGCATGGCTATCTCTGACCTTGAACTGCACTATAAACATTCCTAGAAGGCGATTTGAGTTAATCAAAGATAAACAGATTCTATTATTAATGGTTTAGGAACCACATTTTCGCCTTTTACCCAGTTAGACAGAGACATTGCAAATAAGTTCTTAACAAAGACTGCAACATAAGTTTTTTTTAAAAAATTAAAGAAATTTAGTTACAACTATTACTTGCACTTTGAACTCTGACGCTGGCCATGGTCATGACGTGCCATTCCAGTGTGCATCAGTGATCTTCGCCATTATCAATTAGCATTTCAAACTTTACTTATTGTTCTTAATCAATTAATCTCTCGCCGTCTACTGGGCTATCATCTCCCAATGCGCGTTGCATATCTTGTGAGGAGTACAAATTATGGAATCGACCACTCCTCAGTCTTCTCAGTAAACGTGCGTGTCACTTTTCCCTGCAGATATTTCCTCAGAAAGCCGAGATGTCTCGGGAATCCCTGGGTTCGCTCTCCTGACGTGACCATTTTCATAATCGCTTATATGAACCTCGCCAACACGATTTCCTTCGACGTTCTTTTCATATATAATTTCAAATGATTCTAAAATTCGACGAAAATAACTACTTCAGTTGAGTGAGACCTGGGAAACTGGTTGCAGGTGTCCTGAGGATGGAAGCGTGGAGAGGGAGTGTGATGGCGTGCTTGGCCTTAGCGACCGTCGTGCTGACAGACGCCGAGGACCTAGCAACGTACGACCAGCGACAGACGGGGGAACTCAACGTTCACGTTCACGTCAAGAACGTGAGCGTTGTGGCCTTTTTGGACGGAGCGTACGGGGTGAGTGAGCTCCTTCGAACGCAGTACGCGCATCCGGTTCAGACACCGCGTGAACTTGTACGTGGGTTCAAACGCTTCGGAGAAACATGCTGTCTCCATCTTCAGGGTTGAATTAAAGGGATTTCAATGGACTCTGTTCAGTGTTCCCTCCGTACAACTAAAGGGTTTTAAGATTTGAAGTTCTCACAGTAGTGGAGGTGACTACGTTTGGACTTCTGGACGCCGTTTGGACTTGCCGGTAGATGTATATTCAGCCTTGAAGATGGAGGCAGCAAGTACTTGAGAAACATCGGTAAAGGTCTACCAGACTGCAAGGCGTAACACTCCAGAAATTTGGGAACTGGTCTGCTTCGATTACGTATTAATTAGACTATTCTGAATTAGGACGTGGATTAATGGCCGTACGTCGACAGAATAAATTTCACACTGCATAAATCTGCTGGGCCTAAATCGACGTCATATTAATTAGTCAATTCTACAATAGGAATCGAACTTATTAAATTAGTGGATCACAGTGATGTATGTAACTTTAGAGAATCATTCTAAAATAGGAATTGGGTTACATACAGCAGTTGGTCCACATAAAAGTGAAATAAAATGAAAATGTTTATATTTTTTAAAGAACTTTGGCGACGGTATAATTGCGCCTGACGAGGGAATGGTTAGGTTGGTCATGCCGAAACCTCACCTGAAATTTTGTTCATCTACAGAGCCCATGTATTAATGATTGTACACAAAATTTCAGCTGTTGATGATCTGTGTAAGGGTGCGAAAAAATTGCTAAAATTTGGTATGTATATTTATTATTCGCGCATGCGCGTGACAGCAGCGCGGCATTCACCGGTACATTACAGCGGAGGGCGCCACCGATGGAGCTCACGTACGTTTGTGTTTATAAAAAAGCTCACACGTACAATTTGAAGCTAAAAATTTGTAAATTTGTGATAAATGACGTATTGAATAAATTTTTGTTGGATTACCTGAGTTCAAGGAACCGTTTATACGTCTAAGCTTTGACCGGGGGACAATATTAAAATGACGCTCAGAGAAATGATATGATATGGCATCAGTCTCAGAAATTTGTAATGGCGGTTACGAACTTTCCGGATTTATAACAGTATCTACATCACGTAGAATGAAGACCATTGTCACGAGTTCCTGCCTCTTACAGCAGTACGACTACAGTTATGACTACGAAGATCCAGAGGAATTGACGCCAAGTGAACCACAGAAACCGTCAACGGCAACTAACACGTCTCCCACGAGTACGACCGTCTTATCGGATCTGACAACCACAAGTGGGCCGGAGGGAAGCGACCAGAAGCCCGTTGGAAGTTCGCGACGCTGCAGGCCTGGGTCCTGGAGGGACAACAACGGACGGTGCAGGATCAACAAGAAGCCCAACGGCTACGCACTGCAGAACTTACCGTGAGTACTCCACGTGCGTACTGACTGCCCAGTGGCACCGGGTACAAGGTGAAGCTTGTTTGTTCACTTAGGCACAGATGAGACCTCTTATTTCGCCACCTACAATAGGAACATTTCACAGAGATTAACAGAATAAAACAGCTCAAACACGGCAATACTTCCAGACGGACGTAACTCCTCCACAACTTCATTTCTGGCTGTTAAAAACAACAACAAAACGTTCACCCACACAAAATCATGTTAAGCACGACGTACATATACAGAACAACTTCGAATACGATATTAAAATACAATAAAATCTGGAAGAATTTAATATATTTTAAATATTTAAATGTTAATTATAGTAATATTTTAATATTTAATAGGAATTTTATTGTGATTAGACTGACAAGATTTAAACAAATATATATTTATCACAATATGACGCAACTTTATCATCTCTTAAACAAAGAATAAAACAGATTGATTTCAATTCAAGGAACGTATTACACGTGGCCCAGTGCTGTATTGACATTAGGGATGAGTCCGAAGATGGCTGTCTTCTGGGTTGTTGCCCCGTGTAGACTGGTAGAAGTTGACCAGTATTTCAGAGGTCCTTGCTGCCTCCATCATCAGGTCGATCGCCCTGCATTATATTCATCAGACTGTTGGTTCATATTTTAGAAATGTATCTGTCCAAATCGCTACAGGATATAATTGAGATCTGTAGCTTTCATTTCGAAATTTAATCAGCGTGACCGCAGATTTAATCAAACAAGAGCGAACACTTATTAATCTCTGACTCTGAGCAGTGTATCTGTAGCAAGACTGACTTCGCAGGCCAGTGCAAGTTGGAACTTTAAGGAAAGTATTTAATTGTTTTATTTCAGGTTTCTTATGCGTCTATTGGCACGGCCGGGGGCGAGCCTCACAACAAACCAAAAACACTCCCTAACACAAGACAGGCGCACACCGTTTCGAAAGAAATGAGCAGACATTACAGGGTAAGCGTAATGCCTGTAAGCAGTTGCTTCGGGGGAATAACTGAACAGCGACCTCAACACACGAGGAATGTTTCCCTGAAAGAAGACTCCAGTTGGGTTGAAGGTGAAGACATGATGTCGGAAACGTCAAGTCCCACCCAAAATGTGTTCTGTCAGACGGAATCTTCAGAAGGAAATTTGTTTTTGTTAACTGGTGTTTTTATAAATAAATAAATTTTCAATTCTTATATAGATTTTTTTATTATTTATTTAGTGTTCTGTCTGACGACAGGTCCATATGAACAGGATCCTTCCATCCTTTTCTCTTCTCGGACTGGGACCTGTTCATATACGTTCTTGGCAGATGATCCAGAAGTGGTTTGCCATTGCCTTCTTCTGTGTGGGAATGGAGTAATTGTTGGGATGCCAATGAGGAAAACTCCGTGTTGCCTAGGCCACGGCCTTGCCCAACACAAGTTAGAAATTCTAACCGCTAGACCACCGTGGCTATCTTATATACATACATTACAATAAATCTATGTTGTCTCCTCAACCTTTATCTGTATTCTTCTTTATTGATGTTTATCTTTTCCTCTCCTCTCCTCTCCTCTGTTTCGTTGTCCTGACGAGCATACTTCTCTCATCAGGATCTCAAATGGCAAAACTATTCTCGTATGACATATTTCTGGGGGAGGTTTTATGTCAGCAAACTCAACGTGTAAACTCTTCACTCTATTGCTGCTAAAATTTCAGTCATGTCGCCTACACAATTTATTCTTGTATTCCATGATATTGGTCCATCTGCATTGAATATCAGAATATGGCTTTATTAACTCTAAAATGTTAAGGGATTGTTATAATGTGGATCAAATCCAAAGCCGCCAGTTAAATATCTTAGTTCGTAATTTAAAAAAAAACGACGTCGGTTAACATATTCGGTTCATTTGCTTCTTCAGAACTGAAAATATAATACGACGCGGTGAAATAAATTCGTAATGTAAATGTAACCTGTCCTTACGTTCTGTACTCTTCGAGGCGCGCAAATGCTCTCCAGCTTGAGATCTGAGGTCCTCACGACGGCGAAGATGTTGATGTTGGTCTTGTGCGCTGCAACTAGGGTTTTATGTTTTCTGAAATCAAATTTCCTGAAGGAAAATGCTAAATGAAATAAAAATTTATAATTTGTATTTTGTACGGATTTTAGTTATTTTAGTTTTTTATTTGATTTTGTATGAAGTATATTTTATTTTATTATATTTTTGTAGTTCCATAAATATTAAATAAACTGATTTTTTTTAAAATAAGTATAAATATTTTTTTTACTAATTTTAATTTTTTTTGTAAAAATTCGAAAACCGGTTTTTCGGAAATACTGGAATTCAAAAACCGGTTTTTTCAAAAGTCGGTTTTTGTATAAACCCTAGCTGCAACGGTTCGTGGACTTAGACAGAAACCAACGTTCCAGATGAACACACTGTTTCATCTTCAGAACTTGTGCAAAGTTGCAAGATGTCTGTCTTCTGGGTTGTAGCGCCGCGTAGACGTTTACCGACGTTTCAGAGTGCTTTGCTGCAAGGACCTCTGAAACACTGGCATAAACTTATAAAATTCTACCAGACTACACGAAGAAACAAAGAAGACAGAAATCTTCGTACTCACGGCCGTGAGAAACTCAAATCTTACTTATTCAAGGTTTTTAAAATCCAAATCACATCACGTGTGTCATTCAGCCAATCAGTCTCTCTGTTTTCGTACAAAGCCCATTCTTTGCCATAACTATATTTCAGGACAAAGGATTTTGTCAAATTTGCACACGTTTACATGTGACGAATTTCGAGTATTTCCAGTTCTCTGTGTACCATAAACATGGCCTCCATCAGGGTAAGTGATGATGTCCTTTATTAGTTATCACTAACTGTACGGCAGCTCGCTTTAACGATAATTAGCTTTACCCCGCCGTCATGTCTAAGCCTCTTACATTTCGTCTCTAGGGCTTCGCCTTATGCTGTCTTAGGGAATATTTGTATTCTTGTGATTTTGCACGAATTCTGTTTCTTTCTGCGTAATTTTGTTACAACGTACACTTACGGGATTTACAATAAATTTGATTTAAATGGATGTCTGGGAGGAAAACACAGAAAGACTGAGATTGCATTGTCTACATGCATATTAATTTTTCCAACGCCTTTCATAGAAGCAAAAGCTATAAATTTACCAAACATTGTAAGAATGTAAAATTTCAAACTTTTCATGAGTTCTTTCGTAACTACATTCTGGCAGTAGAAATAGATTGTAAGAAACGTGTTTCGTTTGTAGTTTATGTATAAAGTTAATTAACAGGAACACAAAGTTTAATTATTCGTGTTTTTTTTCCGTCTAATCACAATTGTATATAAATAAAATTATACATAAGATATTAAAATATCATTTACATATTTGGTACAACTTTTTAAAATAAACAGTTGTACCAAATATGTAAATGATATTTTAATATCTTATGTATAATTTTATTTATATACAATTGTGATTAGACGGAAAAAACACGAATAATTAAATTTTAATTCACAATATGACGCAATTATATCAACTTAGGAACACAAAGGTTTTATTCAACTGTATCCTTCAAATTCTTGAACTTTTATCACAAAGAGGAATTTTAAAATTATGATTCACCTCTCATTTAACCCCATATTTTGAACTATCCACCATCCAGTAATCATTGTGCATGCTATTTCACTTGAAAGTATTAAAAGATAAGTAAAGTGTAAAAACACACTTATTTCAATGATAAAATAAATTTTATTTTTACCCGCGTTTCAAATAATAATTTGTTCAAGCAAATCATTTCATTAAATAACTTTCCACTTTTAAAGTATTCAAAAGCAGTTGTGTATCTACGCTGATCAAACATGTTATCCCACTACATCAGCTGATCGTGACGTAAAGAACATTTCTCATGGCTTAGCGACAGTGACGCTCTTGAATTCGACTTCCGTGTTTAAAATTTTCCATTCTCGTCGATGGTGTTCTTGTGGGCTGCGACGCCGTGTAGACTCGTCAGTACACACCGACTTTTCAGCGATACCTCTATCTTCATGACTGGAGGTGGAGGTCACTGTCTCTCCGAAACTTTAGTACCTGCCTATAAGTCCAGATGGCATTACAACCCGGAAGAACAACATTGACGTCTTAACAGTTTTGGGAATCTGAAACCTCTGATATTTGCAAGAAGGTTTAATGTATCTCTCAGTTTTGATTTAAGGTACATGCCAAGTAAAGAACATATCACGAAAATAGCTTTTAATATGTAACAGACATTTGTATGCGTCCTTACATGTAGATAAGATACATTTCCGAACCATCGTCACTGTGTGCTGATGCAAAGGACAAATTTCGTGCTTGCTTATTCAGTGTGTGTGTTATTCTGTCCTGGTAATCGGTCTGTTAAGTTTGTTGGCCTTTTGGTGTATCGCTACAGATGCCTTCCGGATCATAAACAAGGTTTAGTGAGAGCTGTTGTTATACAGGACGTCCCAAGCGATTCCGCGTTGTGGAATGCAGCGAAAAGCGTTGATCTTTCATTAGCTCTTACGTGTCCGCTGCGGGCAGAACGTGAGTGCCTTTGGCGACTTCGTGTTTTTACTAACAGAACTCCGGTGCCAGCCTCTTTGGAGTATTCGGACACGTATGAATTTTTGCCTTTTCTTTTAAGTCTTCAAGTACGAGTCTTGATACAATCGTAACTCAGTTCACTTATTAAAAGTGTGACATTTTTATTTTCAACTTTGCAAGCAATAAAATGTCGCATCTCGACCAGAATGCATGCCATTCTCCAGACGAATCCCGTATGTTAACGCGTAAACGAAGATGCATTTTATATTATTAAACTAACACTTCCTGGTAGCAGAATCCGCAGGTCCAACACCGACAACACTAAATCCCACCATCGGACACGATCCTGAGCCAACTTAATCTATTTAACATCCTCACAGCTCACCTCCCTAAGATAAATCTTGATGTTATCCTCCCATTTCCTTCTTGGTCTGCCCAGTGTTTGTTTTCCAGAAGGATTCCCTACCAATTCCTGTATGCACACCTTGCTCCCCATGCGTGCTATATGCCCAGCCCATCGGAGACTCTTAGATGTCATTATCCTCACTATGCACGGTGACCTGTTCAATTCAAGCAGTTCCTCGTTACTCAATATTCTAAATTCCCCACTTATATCATCCTTTCTGGGTCCAAATATCTTCCTGAGTAACTTTATTTTCAAACTCTTGTAATCTACGTTCTTCCTTCAAGGTAAGAGACCATGTTTCAGAACCATACAAGACAACAGGCAAAATTATTGTTTTATATATCCCGATCTTTAGTGTTCTGGATGATAACAGTTTTTGAATAGAATAAAAACAAGATTTCCCTGAATGAATTCTACTCTTAATTTCATCAAGGACCTCATTTCTATTTGTTACTGTTGTTCCTAGAAACTTAAATTTTGAAACATTTTCAAATGATGTCACTTATAATTACGTTCCGCCGTTGTTGCTGATGTTGGTCCCGTATTATGGCCATGTTTTTAGTTTTGTCTACATTTACTTCTAGGCCTATTTCCTTGCTAGCCTGTAGGAGAGTTCCTGCATTCTTGGTTATGGTACCCACATCATCCCCCAGTAAATTGAAATCATCATCAGAGGCAAGCACCTGGTGCAAATCATTAAATTCAAGCCCTTCCGGAGTCCCTTTGGCCTTCCTGATGACATGTCCTGGAGAAAAATTAAAAAGCATTGAGGATAAAGCATCCCCCTGTTTGAGGCCATTGTGCACTGGGAACGGATTCGACAGAAGGTTACCTATTCGTACTCTACTAGATACCCCGTCCATACACACATTAATTAACTTAACAAGTTCTTTTCTAATTCAAAACTCAATCTAAATGCCACACAGTATTATAACCTAAATTTAACAAGAAGGAAACACGATTTGCAAACTTTCAATTGTCATTTGTTTGTCTGATTAAGACGAGTGACGTCATTCTCTTCTCTAATGATAAATCTTGACGTATTTTATATGTTGCTTTCATCAACGCAATCATAAATGATCGACGGTTTTCGATTTTTCGGGATTTGTTGTTTTCGCCTTGCCACCTTCCCGTTTTTCTTCTCTGGTTCCGCGTCTTTTAGGTTCAATTCTATTATTAACGCTGTTCTGTGTGCATATGATTAATTTTAGTTTCACATCCTGGCTTGGGACAGGCAACGGCGGAGCTGATGATATGATTAATGTAACAATTTCAAAAAAAACTCAAAGTATCCGTCCACGCAACAGTCCTGCTTGTTTCCAAATTCCCGCTTTAATTTCGTCCACTACATGATTCGGTTTACTGAAGACCATCTTCAGGTCTTGTCATTTTATATTAAGAATACTCCTGAGTGTGTGATGCAGCTATTAAATATTAAAAATTGAACGAAACAAATTATTTAAAACTTAAATAAAATATAACACAGAAATGCTTCAACATGTGTGTGTGTTTAATTAAAATGGTGAAAACTGAAATATTATTCACATCACGTTTGCATTTTCAGCCCCCTAGAACCAAGGATCCTTGTTTATATTAATTACTAAGCTCGTCTAGTATGACTGACTTTGAAGGAGTAGTTCAGCACATGTCGATTTCTCGCACGTAAATAATCGATAGATCGATAGATGGAGTTAGCTCAGGATCGACTCCGGTGGCGGGCTTTGGTGTTGTCGGTGTTGAACCTGCTACCAGTCAGTTTTTAAAGAGTCGATATTTTATGTTGTGGGGCTTAGTAAGTCATCCTTCTTGATTCTAGGGCCTACCCTAACGGGGGCACCCAAAATCTGCGCCTTTCTTTTGCTGTGGGAGCTGAGAAAGGAGTCCAATGCAACCGAATTTCCTGTGTAAGCAGTCAGCACCCACTGCTGTCACGTGCTTGAGTGTCCTGAGTCTTTCACGAGGTTCCTAAGTCCTTTCTGGTAAATGTTGGAACAGTGCCTTCAAGCAGGACAGTGCCGTTTCCTTTCCAGTTCATCACGCAGTCCCAGATTTCCTTCTTAAGCACTTAAGAAAGCGTCGTTAAACAATCGAATAGCGCCGCCAGGTGAATGTCCATGCGCTAATTCCACGAACCTCGCAATCTCCTTGCTTGAAACCGCGTCATAAAATAATGCAACATTCTCGTATTTAAAGAACCACCTTGAACGCCTTCAATGGCCAGTGGCTCAGAATTTGGAAGAAAGCGTTTGTGGTCTGTTTTAGGGTAACAGCCCGACGTTTGGCTTGGACAAGAGTCGGCCAAGACCTACTTTACGACTCTCTCGTGAAGAGGCTGACGGCTACCACGAGAAATGTAACTGCACCTGACAGCATCTCGATCAGATGCGAAAGAGATCGTAGAGGAAACCTGACAACGACGCGAAGCTGGCCTGACCTTCCTGTTGCAGCCCCCCGGGCACATCGACCGCATGCAGCTGTAGTGTTGCTCAGAAACTGACAGTGAACGGATAGACATGCAGATCTGCGCGGTTACCACACTGATACTGCTGCTAGCTGTGGCCTCACCTGCAGTAGGCCTTCCTGTTCGGTACGACCAGCGCCAGGAAGGCGATTTGAACGTCCACGCGAATTTGGAGAACTTCTTCATCGTGTTAATACCAAATAATGGAGCATTAAGTCTTTTAGACCTAGTACCTCCGTTGAGAAACGCCAATCGACATGGGGCAAAGCAGTCTGCTGTTGAGAGTGATGATAATACTGTTCACAAATACGTGCTGCCGAGCGCTGGGATGAAGTCTGCGTCGCCTTACAAAGTCGACCTTGACAAGAACGCTAAAGCGCCCGTTGGAGGAGAGGTTCTCATAGCGCAGTCGCCAACTTCTGCAGCGCCGAAGACAGAATCAGAGCCACCAACAACTGTTTCTTCGGACGATGGGGTGACGATACAAGAACCTACAGAAGAGACGATTGGACAAGACAAGAACACTTCTTCCGAAGACGCAGATGCAGTTACAGATTCTCCTGTTGTTAAGGTCAGCGAGGTCAAAGACGACGTTCCTGTAATCGATTCTGAGACACTAAAGCCATCAAAATCTTCAAAGTCCATCGATATAGCTGTGAGCGTTCCTCTAATTGCACTGAGAAAGACGTCTCAAGAAGATATTCCTGTAATCGATTTCTCCCCTTCCGACCGGAAGTCATTCCGGTTCGAATATGGACGTGCAGACACAGAGGAGCTGAAACCTTTCACTTCCGGCGCGGACAGCCAGCGCCGCCACACGAAGGAAAGGTAAGGTTGCAGCATATCATTTCACTTCATTCTCAACTTCGCCATAAGATGGGCCTGTGGCTGTCCTCACGGTCCTGTGACCTTAACCCCGTTCTCATTTCGCGTGATTCAAGAATGACAAAGGTTTCATAAAGCCGCCGACTTAATGTTGGTTCATAATGTTCCTTACTATGTCTCAGATTGTGTAGATACACTGCAGGTTAAAGATTAATTATAAATGCCTCGGTAAGCTACGTGTTTGAACACTTTTTGAGTTGTTATCAGTCCTTATTTACGTAAATTTAAAAGCTACGTGTTTCAACACGTTTTGAGTTATCAGTCCTTATTTACGTAAATTTACTTATATTGTTAGATACAGTTCACAACATTAATATAAACTCTACTCTTATACATGTTTTCCAGCATAAACTTCTATAACTTCACAGAGTTCTAGAAGGACAGTTAAGAAAGCACAAATTTAAAATTAATGATCACCAAATATAATCGCTCGGTACTTCAGGCCATGCAGAAATGAATCCATTTAATAGCTACTAATTTTTCAAACTTGTAGCTCATAACAGAAGTTAAATCGAATAAAAAACGTCCGATTACGACACCGTCACTGTCGAAACTTTAGACGGTGACTGTCAGTTGTTGATTAAGAGCAGCTGATCTGTTTACAGTCGTATTCGATTTCTAACCGAAATGTGACGCAGAAATCATTACGATATTAATTATTATGAATCCTATTATTTATGTTGGTATTATCTCGGGCGAAAAACTTTATCACTTCAGTACAGTTCGTGTCTGAGAGTTCGTAAATTATTGTTATATCGTTCGTCTAGACACTGTTTTGCTGAAGACAAAATATAAAACCACGGGGTTCGAAGGCGGTCCACTTCACAGCAGATTCAACTGTCTCTGCTACATACAATATTTGTACACCGTGTTTCAAAAAGTAGCTTTACAACTTCGCAGGAGAATATAAATTTATTTAAAGGACGTGCGCAATATTTTTAAATGCACAAATTTAGCCAAACACATCAAGTTTCTTGGAACATGTTCGTGACAGTCCAAATGTTAATGTGTTTTGTGCCCTCAGTAAAGATAAAGTGTACGGCCCCTTCTTTTTCACGGAGAAGTACGCGAGTACCTCAACGACCGTTTCCCAGGTCGGTGGATTGGTCGGACCGCACCAATAGCACGGCCACGTCGTTCCCCGGATCTAACACCTTTAGATTTCTTCTTGTGGGGATTTGTCAAAGATCGAGTGTACGTGTCACTTACCTGCAAATGTGGCCGAACTCCGAACTCGAATTACCGCCTCAGTTGTTGAAGTGACACCGGAGATGCTACACCGCGCGTGGCAAGAAATCTACAGAACAAATGGAAGTCACATTGAACCATAAAAATGCGATGGACATAAAACTTGAAGTGTTTGACTACATTTCTGTGTTCTGAAATTATATGTTTCTCCTATCAGTTCACCAATATCACGCCCTCAAGTTTTAAAGCTACTTTTAAAACATGCTGTATAATATATGAATGTTGGAACGCGGAGCTCAGATACGATTCTTTATTGTTTTTTTTCTCTCTCTCTCTTTTGCAGAAGCGGTCAGATGTTCGACCCAGATCGCCTACTCCCAGTCTTACGATTTGGACTTTCACCGGCTGACGACTGAAATTTCTCGAAAACCG
>NW_019060191.1:688778-699555 GCF_000696155.1 Zootermopsis nevadensis
TATTATTAATCTCAATGTCGCTGTACAATGTAAATTATGTTAATTCCTTACAGTTATAGCTATTAAAATGTTTTATATAAATATTACTATAATGTTAGGGAAAATATAATCCCCTGTTTTGACGTTCAGACCTCCTAAAATAACCACATTTTCGTTTCTGTTATAGATCTGATTTTTTTTATTACGTCATAAAATAATTCTGTTTTTTTTTTAATTTTTCTCTCGCAGTAATAGATCATATATTTGTACAACAGTTAAATGTATTCAATCTATGTTAGAGCTTAGAGTTTGAATTCTGTCACATGCATTTGTTTATCCAATTTCCTGTGTATGTGGATTTAAAAATATTCGCCCCTTAATGCAAGATGATCACTCGTATGTTTTACAAAACATTGCTTACGTGGTCCATTTTAGCTGCTAGTTTATTCAATAAATGTACAACGGAAGTCAATTCCAAGCGCAAACTTCATAATTTGATACAAATATCAGTAAGTTATTTACAGAACGATCGGGCATGCTGCAAATGGCAAAACTGCACGCGGTTTGGCCTCCCACGAATTCAGATTTATTACTACAATTCTGTAATTATGGCGACCGCAACTTTCTCTGACGATTTAATAAAGAAAAGAGATTATTTAAACGCTGGGTTAGTCAGTCAAGAACTACCATGTTTGCATGCAACCCAAAAGTTCATTGCCGCGTTCAAAACAGCTCACCACTAAACCCTATCCACTCAATAATGCTTCGTCTTAAGGTTCATGACTCCATGAAGTCATCCAAGTGGTCTGTTTCCTACACGTTTTTAAAAATAAATTCTTTGTACCAATTTCTCATCAATCTAATTCAAATAATGTTAATTTTTCATCACAAAGTTTTCATGTTTTCTGTAATACTTCCTGAAGACCCATTAACATTGCTGTCCTAAACTTCTGAAGTTGCAAACCTGGTCGCCATTTTGACCCGAGAGTGTTCCCTAATGACCGCATCGTTTAACCTCTTAAGATAAAATCAGTCTGTACTGTCTCGCATCAACACCGCCGCCATCATAAATTAGCCGTCAAGACTTGACCGGGATAGCCCGAAGCTTGCCTTAACAATTTCGTTAACAAATCACACAGCGTTTAATGACAGCGGAAGGCAACAATTTCAAAAACTGTGAGGGGGCAAAAGATTTGGAAAACTTATCTGAAGTTACCATTTCAGCATCCGCCTGGAGATACTGAGGAAAACTACAAACGCCTCGGTAAGATGGTGTACGAGGTGCGATCGGAAAGTTTCCAGACTGCGCCTATAAAAACCCGTACACTTATCTCAGGTATTAAATTCATCACCCTCGAAGTAGTTCCCCTGGGAGTGAACACAACGATTCCAGCGCCGCTGCCAAGCCTGGAAGCATCCCTGGAAATCTTTCTTTGTCAGCCTGTCAAGCACCATCTGCGATTCTGCCTGAATCTCTTCTATCGTCTCAAATCTCCTTCCCTTTAGCTGAATTTTCATCTTTGGGAAGAGGAAGAAGTCACACGGAGCTTAAAAAGGAAGTTGGGGTCGGTTCTTGCAAGATCTTGGAGCTCCTGACAAACGAGAAGTCGATTCTGCTTCTAGTCCTCTGACAGGATGCGTCGCATGTGGAGTTCTTCCTTTAGAATCAGCTAACAGGTCCCATAGCCTATCCCAACAATGTCGCACAAATCGTTGATGGTACGACGTCGATCTTCGTAACAGTTTCGGGCGTTGTGCTCGAAGATGGTCGTCCAGAACGCTCGTCATCATCGACAGAGGTTCGGCCATTTTTAAAACGTGAATGCCACACAAAAGTTTGTGCACGACCCATTGCGGACTCCCCAAATGCTGGCTTTAGCATTTCATAGGTTCCGGTAGCCGTTTTGGCGAGTCTTTGGCAAAATTTGATGCACACGCCATTCCGAAATCGCAGGAGGGTCGGTAAAATGCACTACCAAAACGCCCGTAACTAAGAAACAAATGCTAATTCGATGATGCCGGCTGGCACACTGATTCACTATGAATGTAGGCCGCACCCCCCCTAGCGGCAGAAGCTCGTACTACATCCGGTTCGCACTCTATTGACACAGTCTTGAAACTTGCCGATCGCACCTCGTATAATTTCTAACCACCATTTCAACAATTTGTCAAAACTTAACACAATTTATACTAGAAATACGTCGTCTAATTACACTGTAATTAACATGAGGTAGTCAACGCCAACGGAAGATCGAGAAACTCGACGAAATACTTACCGATACATAGCAATCCTGTTCTTCCATATCATGATGGTGGTAGCGAGCGTCTTCTTGGTTGCCAGAGTGATGGTACAGATGTTCTCCATGCCCCTGTCTAGCTCCACTTGGGGAACATCATATTAAACTGCTTTCTGAATCTCAACTACGAGCCTAGTTCTTCGCCGCTGCACTAACCTGCTTAAAATAGGGTAAAACGACGTCAGTCAGATACTTAAAAACGAAGAGCGAAACAAGAACGATGTACTTCGAGTTCTCTGTCGCACGTTTCAAGATGCATGAGCTGCAACTTATCGGATAAGAACTTTTCAATTAATTTCTGTGCTCGATATAAAAAAGAAAACTCAATTTTTCATAGGTTTGACCGTCGTCTCGCTCCATTTCGTCCAGAGGCGAGACAACGCGACAAAGAAAACTCTGACAAGAACCATCAAAGCAAATTTCTTGCAATCTCTGCGCTCGACACAAGGCACCACCCTTTGTCAGCTGTACCAGACTATAGCCTCCATTGAGGACGTGAGGACGAGAAACGCTTTGGTTTTTGATCACCTCAGTTTTGTTAGGATAGTGATGGGATGAACATGCAGCTCGAACTTTGTTGGACATCTTCTTGAAATAGGACGTAAGAGGTTATCTTGGCGGGGGAAAGGATGTTGTGAGGATTAAACTGGCTCAGGATCGTGCCAGAATCAGCGACTTTAACAGTGTCGAATATGCGGATGACCTCCATTGACTCCACTTTCTCGTCTAAGGACGTGGCCCACATTTCGGTTCCATTGCTTTCGCCAGGCCGGGCGAGCGCCACAGACATTGACCGTCCGGCGAGCCTAGGCGACGGAACGCAACGCGAGCAGAAATGAACGAAGTGCGCATGCTCATCCTTGTAGTCGTATTGTCCGTCCTCGTTTTCATGTTCATCAGCCTGGTGCTGGGTGATCAGAAGGTAAGTAACAATTCTATCACTGTCAAAGTTCCTCACCAAACTTTTGCATGCATTACTTGCTTTCCCTGCTTCTCCAATCTTCAGAGGAATCGTCTTAACCCATGGGCATTGAAGAATCTGTTCTTCCCTCAGAACACGAGGCCAAAATTCGCGAGTCTAAATGAATCATGTTTGTAATCTTCGTAAAATAACAAAACGTTTTATGATGTCTCGTGAAAATCGTACTTATGAACGAGCTTTAGAGCGCATTATCGTAAATTCACTCACACAAACAGAAATATAATTTAACATTTCTGATATGAACTGACAAGACGAAAAGCAAAACATAACCTTGAAATAAAAGCTACGTGGAATGCGTGTGGCATGTAGACCTATGCACCACGTACAGCCAAGTTATGCATTACAAATTTTAACATGATTTTCGGTTAAAAAACCTATTATTTTTTAAATAACGTAAATTAAATAACAAAATACAAAGTATAGTTCAAAACGCCATGATATTTTTAACTAATTATAACCTCTAATGTAAACAGTCGTGCAGATTGTTATGATCAATTTGTGAACTGCGTATTTGATTCCTATTTGTGACTGTTCAGCGTGAGCGTAATTGATGTGACTGCGATTTATGGGATTGTCAGGAATGTATGAACAAATAAACGGGTATTGTGACTGTTAAACCTTAATGTCCTCCAGGGAGTAGAGTACTTCTTAAAAATCTAGCCGTTGGTCGACATGTAAAGAATTATCTTACATTTTATAGAATATGAATATCAATTACCGCTCTAAAACTTCTTGACGATGGTGAAGAGTCAATTGAATAAAAATTTTCTTGGATATTATCCATCGTCTAGTAAATATAAAACGTAAAAAGGACGTTTCGGAGATGGGACTCTATCTCCGTCTTCAGGTTCCTACACAGTTGGGCCCACTAGATAGAGCTTGTCCGGAGATAGGGATTAGCTCTATCTAGTGGGCCCAACTGTGTAGGAACCTGAAGACGGAGATAGAGTCCCATCTCCGAAACGTCCTTTTACGTTTTATATTTACTAGACGATGGATAATATCGAAGAAAATTTTTATTCAATCAATTACCGCGAAGAACACGTCCTTGAAAAAAAAATATCCAGGGCCAGATTAATCCTGTCCACACCCTCACGTCCTGTTTCTTTAACTTTCATTTTACACTGATTTCTGTGCATCTATGACTAGGTCTCCCAAAAGGCGTCTTCGTTAGGCTCAGCTCTTGAATTGATCCTAAGAGTGCAAATTACCTCCGCCTCCTATGCTCCAACATGCACAAGCAAACGAGATATGACGCCTCGTGACGTCATGCAGTCTTGTAGAAACTTCCGAGCATCGAGGTCATTAAGACGAGTCTCTCCTCTCGATCACATCTTTACCTGATCGTATTTTTGCAGGTTGGACAACTGCAGCGCAGCTGATGAATTTCCGCAATGAAGCATGGCAACGTTGGAGCTAAGAGACCACCTGACCTGATCAGCAATTGGCTTTACTCATGACCAGTCCTCTGTAATCTGTACGTTGAATACCAAAAAATTGAAGTTGATGGTCCAGATTTCTGCTTATGAAGTTGCCACTGTTTTCCAGAAACAAATTCCACTTCAATACGCATTGTAAATGTGATCCTGGGAAACCAAACTTGGGTTCTCATAAAATATGGAGAATTTCTTGACTAGCTGAGCAACTGTCAGCTTCAGAAGCCTGAAGACGGACTCTCCTTTATGCAATTTATAGTGATGGTATTTTTGCGACACAACGTATCAGACGATGACTGATGACAACTACAGGAAATCTGAAATCTGCAAATTTTAACCCCCCCCCCCCCCTTTTCAGGTTCATACAATTATTAACGTAATGCTGATTGGTTACAGGATTTTTTTAAAAAAAAAAAGTCTAATTGCTAAATTAGTGGTAACGAAACTCACCAACATATCTTGTAATAAGAAAAAAAAAATGTACTCGGACACGTGACAAATAAAGTGTGGAACCTCAAAGACGTAACCATTACTTTACAGCACAGCCTCGTGGACACTCCGGTTCCAATTCAACACTCCGAATATAAAGTGCACTGACTTGATCCAAAATTTTTACCAGTCTTGTTTTTAAGTTCCATGAGTGACGTAGCAATATCCACAAGCAGCAGAGCGAGTTATGCAGGATGCGTTGGAACGGGAAGGAAACGCTTGTCAGGTGGGGAATTTGGGCGAGGCACTGTCCAAGCGCAGGACAAACTTTCTACAAAGTACATCTGACGTTAAATACATTTCGGTTTGTTGCAAGAAACAATCAGAAATTCTCAATTTCATGTGGTAAACATGCCTATGATTCTCTTTGGGGTTTGAACGCCTTGTTGAATTGTAGGTCATACCATCTTCACGGCCCAAGATGTTCCTGCGAAACGTTTACGTCTAGCTACAAGTACACATGGACTTACAGTCCAGCAAACAGACATCGACAAATGTCTAGCTACAACTACACATGGACCTACAGTCCAGCAAACAGACATCGACAATTGACTTACCTTATTAAAAAAAAGCTCAAGGACCAGAGGCCTGAGACAGACAAGGGATGTCGTGTATTATGTTGTTATTAAATGTATTTCAACTGTCCTGTGAACCTTAACCTATCAGCCTGGTTACAATAAACAAACTTTTGTCCCAAAGGTTAGCTCAGTTTAGTCTGGTTCTCACAGGCTATTGCATTAACATACCTTCCTTCAACTTCGTGGTCTGCATACAGCAACGATGGCGAAGTCTGTACACAATACTGAGTAGAATCTGTTGCCTAAGCCATCGTAACTTTCTGTCCACGCAGGTTATGTGATGATGCCTTAAAACAGGCCACAAATTACTCCTAGTTCATAATCATGATATTATCTCACCTGTGCAGTTGATAAACTAGTGTTAAATAAATGCAGAAACGACGTTAGTAGATAAACAAAGGAACAACACCGCTCAGTGCTGTAGGTCTTGCGACGTGAGATCCGGCAATCAACGCAGTCTGGTGATAAAAATCAGAATCATTTCTGTGTCTCAGCGTAGCGAAACGGTACGTAAAAAGGGAAATTTTCCTGCACATTACTTGTTCCTATGCTCAAAGTGCATTTTCCGTCAAAACATTTTGATCTCACCTTCTCTACATTGGATAATGAAGAGTTATTTTCAAATTATTATAATTTTTATTTCGGTTTTCAGGAATTTACACTTCTGTCTTAAAATTAGAATCTAGTACGAAAACACACCACCTTCTGGTTCATGCTCGTTATGTTAATTAATGGACAACATAAATATTATGAAGAGATACACGGACACGTAAAAGTCTCCCTATTGAGTGGTGCTGGTGGTACGGTGCATCTTCAAAGGCGTCTCAGGAACGGCAAGAGTAGTTCTGCAAGCATCAGTCTCGATCTGGAAAACAAAGTCGCACTGAACAGCGAGATCTTTCCGGACAGGTGGCAGAAATGTCTCTTGAAAACAAGGCTGCTTAATCACATAGGCTGTGACACGTGAAAAGTATTATTATAATTTATAATTGTGCGACTTTTACAGAAAGAAATGTAGTAACTTAAGTGTGAACAGGCTCCCTCATTACAAACTTCACGTACCATTTTAAATTGCAAACAAATCGAAATATATGCACTAGGAATGAACAGCACATCCAGATGAAAAGACTGGCTTTCACATATTAGTTGTTTGCTTCGATCATACACAGAAAACAAGTTAGGAAACGTGTGCATAAAGCAATCGTTCGCCCTGTAATTATCCCTGTAGCTTTCCGGGGACTAAACATTACTTTTGAGTGTTTCGAATGGCACCGGTGACGTCACAGTTGTGTGGGGGTCAAAGATTTAAAACGCCTTCGCTCATCTCTGGGGTTAGTGATGACGTATCACGCGGATTCCCCACTAGTCGCTTTGGCGCCATCTGGTTAAGGAACTCCATCGTGGGGGATTCCCCATCCAGTAACTTCCGCGGTCAAAGAAGCGTCAGGTCTTTTGTGTGGAGTTGTCCGAATTTAACAAATAATTGGAATGTGATTTGAAGAAAACTCAACAAGATGAAATGTCATGAAAATCCGTTCAGCGGTTCTAAATACGTTAAATACGAACAAAACACGGGCAGATATGCGCGCGCCCACCAAACCCGCTACTCCACTGTTTCTCCAATCCCGCCTAATAACTGATCCGAACATGCAGACCTGACTCGGAAACAAAATGCCTACAGACTACATCTGCTTCAGTCCCGCAAACACAAAAGTCCGCCTATTGTTCTGACCCTTAGCCAGTTCGATGAAACAAAACGCTAAATCATAATATTACTGTACCATCTTTGTCTCAGCATTCCTTCTGACGGCGCGTCGAGAGACTCTTGTTGGTCTCTCCATTCGAACTGCTTAATAAGTTTCTAATTTACTTATTCTAAAGCCCCGACATTTTCAAACACCGGTGTTTTGCGTTCTTTCCTGGGCGAACAGACCGTGTGTGACAACGTTACGAAATAGACCGGAAGTCACACACCGATTTTAAAATTATACAAGCTCATATTTTGTAAATATCTTTTCTTTAACGTACCAATAAGTATAACTTTACAACTACAGCCCTTCCTAGGGCCAGAAAGTCGGGGGCGAAAGCCCCAGGTCCTGCAATTGTGTACCGTGATATTTCTTTAATTCGATGGCTTCCATTCTGTTGAGCAAAGTTCATTGTTACAATTTTGTTGTTAACAATAGTAACTAAAAACAGTTGGCTAATTCCGCTCATTGTTTTAGTGAGATAGCAGTCACTTACCCTAAAGGTGTGTGTTACAGTCAACAAATATTATTGAACGTGTGACATTTAGTTTCATATTAGTACGGAAAGTTTGGTCTATTTTTATTGTACTGTTAAGTATCATGCTGGTTCCGGCACAGTTGTCTGAATGCTCCGGTAATTGTAGCACGCTGAAAGTGTGTCTGGTCTATGTAATTTGAACCGACCTTAACATCATAGACGTTCCTCTACTTACTTTGACTTCGTGTCTGGCTTCTGACTTCCTTGCTTTGGTTTACTTTCTGTTGTCAAAGTTACGGCTGAAGTTGACTCGGTCGAAGTGTTTCCGAGGTCAGCTCCGGTTGTTCCAGGTGAAGAAGTCGCCAGCCCAAGCTGTTGCAACACGGACTCATCGGCCGCACTCGCCAAGGCCACGAGAGCCTCCAGGGGCGCATGCACTACTATCACGTCGTTGATCCGTACGCGGTAGTTCTCAGTCCCATTTTGTCGTTGGTCGTATACGATTTCATTATCAATGGCAGGAGCACAGAAAGATGAACCAGTGAAAAATAGAAGTAATAACACCGACTGAGTGCTTACTACGAGTATATCCTTCATTTCAGAAGCCATCTTTGTTGCGAGAGAGCAGTTAAGGGATGTTCTTTCACTGCGAGCTGAATAAACACAAGTTGAACATCCAGGCCCTGCCCCGTGAAGCTACAGCTGTGGACGCAGTTCATCTGTACATAGTTGCCAGAATGCTTTGTTGTTGCACAGAAAGTACCAGACATGTTTCTGGAATCGTGCTCTCACGGTTGAGAAGTACAACGCCCCCAGGCGACGGAATGTGCATTTCGAATGCGCTGCGCAAAGCATTTGCTCACAGGGCGAAAGGACACAGGAGTCCGTTGACTCAGGTCCACTGATGAGAACTAGAAGACGGAAAGTATTCGGAAGGCCCGTCCTTCCGGTGACCTTTTTAGCCTTTAGGCATCTTGAAGCTCTGTCGGGAGCGAATGTCTGTCAGTCGTTTTACCTGCGGGGGTTGGCAAGATGCATGACCACGGGTGTGTTTCTGCGCATCAACTGGAAGACAGGTCGTCGTTGAAACGTGCTGTTGCACAAGCGAAACCACGGATCATTTTAGTGCACACACTAGTTAGACAGCTGAATGATACAAGTCTAGACGGACGATTCAGTCGACTCAGAACAATAGTGTTTCAAAAAAGTCTCATGTTGGAAACCCTACACCATAATCATTGATCTTTTAAGATCTTACTATGAGCTATTAAGTCTCTTGAGCAGAATATAATACAGTGAGATAGATTCAAAAAAGGCTCCTTACTTAAACAAATGGACGATCTGCAATATTTTATTAGAATCTGTGAACCACTCATATATCCATGAGCCGGGATAGCTCAGTCAGTATAGTGACTAGCTACGGGCTGGACGACCGGGGTTCGATCCTCGACGGGGGCAGAGGATTTTTCCTCTAGCCTCTGCGTCCAGACCGGCTCTGGGGCTCACCCAGCCTCCTCTACAATGGGTACCGGGGTCCTTTCCCGGGGGTAAAGCCCCCATCTAGTGCCGAGGTCAAGGAAGAGAGGAGCTATACCTCCACTCACCCCAATGAAATTTACGGCACGTAGCGGACAAACTTTGCTTTACTCATATATCCACATTGCATCTCTGCAGTGGTGAAAAGTTCCTTCAACATGTCTTCCTGAAACCAAAAGCCATCCCAAATTCCCGAATTTGTGGTTCTGAAAACTCATAGACAAATATGTTTCCCCCAGTAACAGGCTCTGGGTCTGAGAAATTCATTTCAGACATGTCTTACTTCAATACTAGATATTTATACAGACAATAAAATAAAGATCAAATTTAATTCCAAGTTATCTGTATCTTCACCAATCAATCGTGGGTGTCCACTATCCCCAACTTTGTTCAGTGTATACTTGAATGAAATACAACATGTTTGGGAAACAGAAAAAATAAAAGGATTTCCAATCTCAAGAATACAAGCTTAAAAACAATTGACCAAGTACTAATCTCAACTTCAGGAAAAGATTTACAAATATCAATTTATAAGATGAATAAGTTAATAAATAAATACAGGGTGACGATCTCAACAGAAAAGACAAAGACGATGGCATTCTGTGGCTGAGAACCAGCAAGAAGTAAAATAGTAATAGACAACAAAATTATTGTACAAATAAACACTTTTAATTACCTTGGTTGTTCCCTATCATATGAAGCAGAAAAAGACATAGATATCAAACTTTCAGAATTCCTGAAAGTTACTGGCCTTATCAGCATGATTTTTAAACCATCAGAAGTCCAAAAACGAACTAGAATAAAAATATATAATACTTTGGCACTACCAACAATTTTATATGGCATTGAAAACTGGACAATGAAAAAGAGGACAAAAACAGAATTACAGCTGCTGACATGAAATTTATGAGATGCACTGCAAAGTACACTTGGATGGCCTATAAAAGAAATGAAGACACACTTAAAGAGTTAAAAACAAAACCCATTTTAGACAAGATTTTGAAATATAAAAACAATTGGCTTCAACATGTTAACAGAATGCAGAGAGACAGACTTCCCAAATTATTAAAAACTACACACACTGTGGACAAAGAAACCCTGGAAGACCACAGAAGAGGCTTTTAGACTATGAGACCAGAACAGGTCAATAAGACCAAACTCCTTGACTGTTTGATGATGATGAAATAGGTTACTTATGCTTAAAATAAAAATAAATATTACAGAATTATTAAAATTGTGATTTTAAGCTAGTTT
>NW_019060193.1:29185-57246 GCF_000696155.1 Zootermopsis nevadensis
TTTTTTTTAAATTTCACGTACCCCTTAAGATGTCTTCGCGTACCCCAAGTTGAATACCACTGCCCTAGAGTGAGAGACCAAATTTCGGATCAATACACGACAGGTAAAACTCTTATAAAACATTAAACGTCAATCTATTGCATTGCAGAAGGAAACATGTCCTATTGACGCTAGTTAAAGCCATCATACTTCGAAGTACAGTACTAATTCTGCCTTAAAAAGTCGAGGCTTTGCCCTGCACAGTTTAGCAGAGATGGAACAGTGGATCAGGTATGTGAGAATGAAGCCCGACACGACGGGAGATCACTGCGTCTCTCTGAATTTACGATTTTGTGTTTTAAAGCAAGCACGTAGAAACAGGAATACGTAATCATCATAATGTCGGCAGTTCTTAAGGGCCTTAGTCCTTTCAGTGGAATGTGTGATTCAACGGCCCTCCTGTTGCGTATGCTATGAATATAGATTATCAACATTTTCTGTGGGATGTACGTTTATGCCGAGTTCCTACAGGGGAAACCATTTCCAACATAAAGCCTCTTTTTCATACAGTATTCAACGCAGTAAAATCTTCCTCTGATATATAAAAATTCTTCAAAAGAGTGTCATCTTACACTGTACTTATAAAGATAGTTTTCTGTTAATTTCATAAAGCTCACAATTTTAAAAAGATCTTCGAGTTCCTCTTTTGATATCTTCATCAATGTGTTAATTGGTCTTCTTTTCACCATAATCTTCACAAGAAAATTTGTCTGTGGTAACCGTCACTAGGTTTTGTGCTTCAAGGCAACGGAAGGACTCATCCCCCTTGCTTTGCTACGCTGCTAGTTCTGAGCTGTCTTCAATCGTTTTCCTACACTGGCAGATATACATGCAAATTTGTGCTCATTATGTGTTCACTTTTAGATTTATGTATGTCATTACGTACTTTTGTTACAAATAAACGCTGAAATTATATAATTATGTACCAAGAGCTATATATGCATTGCTGTTGGTTTAACGGAGATGTATTTGTTAGTTTTATTTTTTGACAGATAACAGTCATTCTCTATAAAACTATTAGCAATTTACAACAAATCTTTAAAGAAATCTCTTGTCAGTGAACTGAATGAGTGGTCGCAGGACTGTGTCGTTTGATTCGTATTTCAGAATCTGAATAAATAGACTGAAACAAAATTAATTTTGTCTTTCTAAGATAATATCTACGTACAAGTAGATCCTTGAAATACAGCCTGCAATGATTGCATTTTTTAAGTGAGCTAAACTACTTTAGACAATTTCCCGTAATTATTACAGGCAGCATATTTATATATTTGCATTGAATCTGTAATTTCCTCGCCGAAATAAACAGTATCGGATTGATCGGTGTTCTTCTACCGTAATTTAATTCTAATATACAGAAATAACTTTACCCGGAAACGAATCCAGGACAGTATTTCGGGTTTGCTACATTTGTTCCTGAAATATCCCTTCCTAAACAAGCAGTTTCGGTTGAGGTCTCATTTTTTCTATCTTCTGACTTACAAAAGCGATCCTCACCGAACTAGAAACCAAGAACACTAAGAAGGATTTTACTTGTTTAATTTTAACCGTCTAATCACAATAAAATATTTTATTAAATATTAAAATATTATTACTACAATTAACATTCAATATTTAAAATATTTAAAATATATTAATAATATTTTAATATTTAATAAAATATTTTATTGTGATTAGACGGTTAAAATTAAACAATTATAATCATCACAATATGACGCAACATTATCATCTCAAGGATTTTACTGCCAAGTCTCTGTCGGATTAGTGAATCATTTATGGATCTGTAAGTCAACATACGTACCTACATACATATATATATATATATATATATAAAGGAAATAATTTCAATTTTATTCAACTTTTTAAATTTCTTTCCGAATTATAGTTAAATAGAGACTTTTCTATGTATATATACAGAGGATGTTCTATTGATTTCAGAAACACACTTTCCAGAATTATAACATTTCTATGGCAACACATGCTCCTTCTTATGAATTATAGTTGTGGGCGGTAGCCAAAGGTAACAGAATAAACGATATAGACAGCCTGAAGAAATAACACCAAGCCAGATCACAGAAGATATATTACAAGTGAATAATCTTGCAGAAAACATTTCATAATATCGAGTTCAGTGGTGCAGGAAGTTTGAAAATCCTGTCCTGTAGTAGAGTGCTTTTGGAAAGCCAACAAGGAAGGAAGCTTTTCCAAACGAAACGCCCTTTACGCACAATTTGTGAAGACGACAGAAGTGTTCAATTTTTCCTTACCTCTGAAATTACGTATTAGTATATGATTGAATTTTAAATTTTAATTTTATATAATAATATTTAATTTAACCGCACACATAGCAAAAGCAAACTAGATGGTCCAATCACTTTATGATGTTTTGGTCTTCTATTTGAAAGGGCAACGCTATTTTGAAGATAATCTGTGCTTTACTCTCATTACATACTAATACACAGCACAAGGCTTAATTCCACTGTCTGTTTCCTAATAATCTAATGTTATTAGCGGTGTTACTGTAAATGGCATCGGATTATTTTGGAGGGTAAAGAGAGCGTATTAGTTCAGTACGAATGAATTTTACAGGTGCTAGAATACAGTTTAATTGCATTTAACGATTAGCTAGGTCTGATTACGGAATTTTTCATACGCGATTACATAAGGATTAGTGGTATAAAATTCTTTTGATATACAGCAGCAATGACGCATTACGTAATATTTTTGTCTGTTCAATAAGTTTTTGAACGCTGCATATCACAATATGAGAGAGAATTAAAGTAGAAAATTAAATAGAATTTCGTCATAAATTTATAACTTGTGTTGGTCAAGGCCGTGGTCTAGGCAACACGGAGTTTTCCTCCGGGGGCTTCCCCGGTTTCAAATACTCCATTCACACACAGAAGAAGGCAATGGCAAACCACTTCTGGATCATCTGCCAAGAACGTATATGAACAGGTCCCAATCCGAGAAAAGGATGGAAGGATCCTGTTCATATGGACCTGTCGTCAGACAGAACACTAAATAAAAAAAATAAAATAATAACAGGAACACAGCAGAAGAGATCACTAGAAAGACAGATACATAAACTCCCATCGGAAATGACCTGTAGCAAAACCTGTGAGTAGATGAAGATGCCAATTTGACTTCGAAACCTCTGAATGCATTTCAATAAGACCTAATCCCTTTGGCGGGAGACGAAACTATATAAACCGCAGAAGTTGCGTAGCGTCGGACAAGATTCAATGAAGTTTTATCAGCTGCAGAGTTTATCATCTAATCTCATTGGACTCTAAATAACATCTACGCTGTCGTTAACCCCCAATACAATGAAACCACTTTAATCAGAAACAAGCAGAAATACTACATTCTTTTTGAAAGCAACCCGAAGCATCACCTTGAATTTGCATTAAGTAACAGGTCTGTACCTCCTTGAGGCTGAACTGTAAATTCGATCATACCGATAGCAAACATCTCATGTATTTTACACTGGCTATGCTCGACAGTGCAACCTTCTATTGAGCCGCGAATATTTGCACTGGTTTTTGTTTAGGGTACTAATATTTTATTTTTCAATGTGATGCTCATTTTTTTTCCAAAGCACTTCACTCAACGCTCAACAAGTTTCCTGATTCAAATATAAAACAGTGTCTCTCGTGTCTCTTCTGATATGTGATTCAGTGTAATCTTGTGAGGGGTTAACAACGTTTAGAGGAACATAGGGTCTCCACCTTCTACTGTAAAAGTGGAAGCGACATGTTCCTCATACGCTTATCGCTTTACCCATGTGAAATTCCTCGGTTACTTTCACTAACTTTCACACCACCTGGGAACAGAAATCGAATGACAGATCATCGTCCTTTTCCTTGATGAATTCTATCCATATTAGACTTGTCGCAGTATAGACGAACGTGCAAATACGTGATCCATTTCGTTTTTAACATCTTCCCCTGAAACAGTTGCCCGGATAAGGAAAATTATAAATTTATTTGGCTGCAGGGCTCGAAACAATATAATTCGTATTGATAACTTACGAGGTGCGATCGGAAAGTTTCAAGACTGCGCCTATAAAAACCCGTACACTTATCTCAGGTATTAAATTCATCCATCCCCCTCGAAGTAGTTCCCCTGGGAGTGAACACAACGATCCCAGCGCAGCTGCCAAGCCTGGAAGCATCCCTGGAAATATTTCTTGGTCAGCCTGTCAAGCACCATCTGCGAATTTAATACCTGAGATAAGTGTACAGGTTTTTATACGCGCAGTCTTGAAACTTTCCGATCGCACCTCGTACACACAATATTGAATCATACAAAAAATATACGTGCTACATTTCGATAAAGTATCGAAATATGATATATTCAACAATTTTTAATACAAAATGCATAGCAATAATCATTTACAGAACTTTTATTCTAAAATAATTACGTTATTTTCTACGAAGACATTTCCACGTAACCAGGTAATCTTCTTAGATGTAAACGACTTATTGCAATTTTGAATGTGCTAAACAATAATAGGATCCATGTGTTAGACTTACGCTGGTCTGCGTATCACGAAATATCGTAGATTTCAGTAAAGCTCAATCCTGAAATTTTGTGACGATGGTGCGTTGTTGAAGCAAGTTGTTTTCTGGACATTATCCATCGTCCAACACTAAATAAAACCAATAAAAGTCACGACGTTTCGGAGATGGGACTTCATCTCCGTCTTTAGGTAAATCCTACTCTCTTGGGCCCAATCAATTAGAGCTAAAGTATGACTCGCGTACTGAAGTATTAAAAGTTGAATGAATATCTAAAGCTGTAATATATCTTCATGTTTATATTTTAACTTAACTTTAAGTCGTTGTACCTTTAAACAACAGCAATCAACAAACGCGCAGTCCTTGAACAAAAAACTCACAAAATGGCCGAGAACGCTACAGCCAAATTTCCTTTGTGAGAATTTCCGGTTCTAATATTTTCCAACAGATTACAGCACGTGAAGGGGCGAAATGTCGGTATTGTAAAATACAAGCTCTATCCAAAATTTTAAACCTCGCCTCTATTATCACTACTCAAAAACAATACAAGAGAACTTAATGAAAGTGGGGAATATTTCAAAATGTTAAATTACTTTTTCCAGTTCTGCCAATGTCGGTTGATCCCTTGTGATCCTGCCTTGACGAAAGGGAGGGGGTAATTTATGTTAGTTTACGAATACAGCGCAACTCAAGTACACAAAGGATCTGCTACTTTAATTAACCTCTTACGAATTAAAGTACATTTGGAAACGATTAAGATTTTGTTGTAAATGTTCTAATATTCAGCACTCACTCTATGGTACAGAATAGCCTTTGGAAAGTCGATTTGTAAACTGGGCTTGTTAGAGAATAGCCCACTTTTTTATTTAACCCGAAGGTTCATAACCGTGTTCACAAAATCTCGCTACCGGACTCTACCTTAAGCCAGCTGCATCCAGTTCCCTCCATCAATTCCTATCTCCCTAAGGCCCATTTTTACATTATCCTCCCACCTACGCCGGGGTCTTCCCAGAGGTCTCCTCCCTTCAGGCCTCCCAACCAACACCTCATCTCCCCAATGCGACCCACCACCCTAACATTACCAGGTGAGGAGTACAAGCCGTGAAGCTAATCATTATGCAATTTTCTTCTAAATCCGTCTTCCTCCCTTTCAGGTCCAAATATGCTCCTCAAAACTCGGTTCTCAAAGATCCTCAATCTACGTTGCTCCCTCTAAGTGCGAGACCAAGTTTCGCACCCATACAGCACAACTTAAACACATTTTAATTAGCCCTACCAGCTTCTTAGGGACACCGAACCCAAGAAAAATATTATAAACAGCGTCTCATTTAACTTGGTCGTAGGCTTTCTTGAATGCTATAAATAGTTCATGTGCTATTCCATTGTATTCCCACTTTTTCCTCTAGTATCTGTCGAATGTAGAAAATTTGATCTGTTACTACTGAACTCACACTGATGATTCCCAATCATTTCAATTGCATATGGAGTCAGCCTCGCCAGAATAATGTTTGATAAAATTTTGTAAGCAGGTGATTAGAGGGAGGTTCCTCGATAATTATTACAATGTCTTATCGCCCTTCTTTGTTTTGGTATAATAATCGATTCCTTCCACTGCTGTGGCATTTCCTCCTTATTCAACATAGAACAAATAAATTTGTTTATCTGAGAACGCAGGAAAATTTTATTCAACACCGAAATTAAAATTTTCTTTTTCTTGTCTCCTGTTTCTTTCTATTTATTTCTTCCATATTTCTCTTGATTTCTCTGCATTTAATCTTTTCAACCTATTCTGTTCTTTACTTCATTTAAGTCTTTTTTATTTTCTTTCCTTCTTTGTTTCTTTATCTATTTCTACACTTCTCTTCCTTCCTGCGTGCCAATGTTTTCTCTCTTTGTTTTTTCTGCAATTTCAATTCATTTTCATGTTTTGTCCAGTACCTTTTCTTTCCATAATTATTAAACGTTTTTATATTTCCCTCAATTTCTGTTGTATTTGTCATTTTCACATTTTGCTTACCGTAATTTATTTTTTTTCGTAACGTACGTAAAAAAATTGGACTGATTAAACAATTAATTAGACCTCTAGTATTGAATGTTAGCAACTGTCTGATTGCGCGATAAATTTCGATATGTTTCTCAGGGAATTAATCGTCTGTTGGAAGCGATAGGAAACATTTAATAACCTAATTAATGAAATCTGTTTTGCAGCCGAGCTCTGATCGAGTGAAATTCTGATGTTCGCTTTAGCTGCTTAGGTTAAGTAAGATGAAAGTTTCGTCTTTAATATCGACTGAAGTTAGTGTGAAATTTAGCGGGTTTGAATGTTCAAGGGGCAAGAAGATATAGCTAACATTCAATAAGACGTCCACCGTCATCGAATTATAGTTGAGATTATAATAATTATAACAGTTATTATTAGTGTTTGTTTACATTGATAAAAACACTAATTATGCCATTCTGTTCTAAGGCCGATACTCAGAACCGGAACGTTCAGAACAATAAACATCTGAGATTTCAAATGAACTGAGATGTTACATCTTATATCCTATTGTACACAGACTACATACGACAAGTCTTGTTACCGCCCGAATGCCTCCTTCCAATTTGATTACATCCATTTAAAATTACATACATTTATGGACGTACCGTTTGTACTGTACTGATATAATTTTTAGACATTTACATTATATGTAATTTTGCGAGAGCCTAAAGTTAATTTATTCGGGATATTAATAGAATAACACGCATTAATAAATGAAAGGCAACTGAAGAATTCAGAAAGAAACAAATTTGTTTAGACAATAGAACACAGAAATAAATGGAAAGGACATTTAGAACGAAAATAAAATATAGAAAAACGAGGTATACAGTTTAGACCTCGTGGAAGAAGTATTTTGGGTCAAAAATGGAAAAGTTGGATATAAAAAAGTCATTGGTTCTGACGGAACTTGAACACAGAATGAGTCCAATGTTCATAGCAGATGATGAAGAATTCTCCTGACACCAACCCTTCATAATTACACTCATTTTCCCTTACGAACGCCGTGCCGACGCTGAATTCAGAAGATTCCTTCACGTGTATGTCTACCCTCTTCATTTGCATGCCAGTGAGTCGTATGCTACCGGGTCCCTGACTTCCTCGAGCGAGGCTGTTGAATCCCTGCACTGGGACGAGAGCAAAGAAATATATAACCGCATCTTCAAATAATTCATGTCTAGTGACTTGAGAGCTAGACCCGGGTCCACGAAACCTGAGAGTGTGATTCGAACCCTGGAGAGTTAAGGTGGTTCTAGGAAGCACGTCTTGACCTCTGCTCGCACCATGCTTACAGACAGCCCTTTGTGGGCTAAAACACAAGACTCGTGTTTCTGCAAAGCATAGAAGCCATTTTGTTATACGAGGTATCATCGTGTGAATTCAATGTTCATCTTCTATGTATTGCCGTATACAGGCTACTCGTGTAGATCTGTACTGAAATTTTGCAAAAGTATACCTACTGTGGTCGCAATTTCTATCTTGCTGCCCCTCTGGCTGTCCGTGTGTAAAAATTTTAGAAGTGTGGAACCGATTTTAATGTTTCATTTAAAATCGGATGTCAGTAATGAACACATTACACAAATTTGCATCTGTAATTTTAGGTGTGATAAATATTACTTTTGCATTTCATTTCTGTCCTGTTTAATCTTCCAGTCTGCTAAACTATTATATTCTTTTGCAAAAAATATTTTCACTAAAGAAATTTGCTCACTGTTTATGTTTCCTATATCACTAAACATATTTCTGTCCTACTATTTGAGCCACGTGAATCCAGTAGATACACGTATTTCTTTATAGTACATTTTAATATTATCCTCTGAGCTAAACCTAGGTCTCCCAAGGCTCGATATTCATCGTCTTAGAACTCATTCCCTTCACATTAAGACATATAAATAATGTTACTACACGTCCGTCTTTTATTTATCCATTTAAATTTCCTACGTAGTACTATTGACTAAATTATCCAAAATTAGCATGTTCTGAAAATATGTCAGAGAATAATAAATTGTATTTCCAGTTTATTGTCATTCGTTGTAACTTCTACAATCATATGTACTTTAGAGAATAATGGAACACAAGTGAATCCAACGTAATAATTGCTTTCTTCCTACGATGACTTAACAAGTAGACCCAAACGATTTACTAAATGACATGATTGCTGTAACATATGGGAACCTTTGCAAATCCAAAGCTAGGTGAGAGGAGATTGTAAGTGATTTCTTTACTGAATGCTATCATGCTGTCATGAAATTACTACCAGTTGGTCGTAACAAACGTCTAACGTGATTCGTACGTAATAAGTATTTTGTAACGTTTATATTGTCATATATTCTGTTAGTAATTTTAAGTCTCAGAGTTATTTGAATGATAGAAATTCTATTCTGAAGTGACATAAACTGTACATTATCATTTGAGTAAAAGCATTAAGAAAGGATTTATATTACGCATTGGACACGGACATTTTAAAATTTCTTTAGAAACCGTGGAGAAAATGATCAGTCTCACATCTTATAACGATGCTGTTAAGAATTTACAGTGAAATCCAATTTAGTTATAAGAGAAAAATTGCAGCTTTAAATATGTCATCTCTTATTTCTAAACCACAATTCTACGAAATGGCAGACTTATCATTCAGTTTGCGTTCACGTGACTTTTCACTTCTCAGACATTGAAAATAATAAATGACCTGTAAATCAAACAGAATGAGATGGAAATAAAAAAAGAGGAACTACTGGGGTGGATTAGTTAAATCTTAGAGCCACAAAAGACCTCCCTCTAATTTGGTTTAAGCCTTTGATAAAACTCGCAGAGAAAACTCAAGCCAGCATTTTAACCCTTTCCTTGTCTCCATCCACAGTTAAGTAAGACATCCGAAAAGCGAATGGAAAACTTAGCCTGGGGAGTTTGTAAGATGGGGAAAAAAAGAGAAAAGTTTTGGTTGGCTGTGTGCAAATTAGAAGCCAATATGAGCTCTTCAACGCCATCA
This sequence comes from Zootermopsis nevadensis, assembly GCF_000696155.1. The sequence goes on from NW_019060193.1 coordinate 38,772, forward strand.
CAACCGGAACCACCAAAGAACTGTGTTCACACATCGGGATGTTTGGCCTGCAGGCTACTACACATAGGTCAACAAATATTAAAGGAATGCTTGCAATCTTTCCAACCAGAATATTTTAATTATTCGTGTTTTTTTTTCCGTCTAATCACAATTGTATATAAATAAAATTTATACATAAGATATTAAAATATCATTTACATATTTGATACATCTTTTTACTACATGTTTCGGTTACATTGAACCATCTTCAGGTGTAAAGTTAAAAGTTAAAAATTATAATCTTATAAACTAAAACTTAATTACTGTTGTGTAACTTCTGATGATGTTTACTTCCAAATTCATTGGAGTGAGGGTATATTTTGAAGTGAAAGTGGTTCAACATTGGCCTGTAACGTAAATAATTTAAAATATTTTTTAAATATTACTGAACTTGAAAGAACGAGTATAGAAGAAAAAATGTAATAAGGTAAAATTAAATAAGAGAATATTTTGTTTAAATTTCCTATTACCTGCTCTCATTTTACGTTCAGTCTTTGTTTCTTTCCATCCCTTGTCAATTTAATTCTTTCTCTATTCATTTTGAACTTCCCTTCCTCTTTATATGTGTATTTATTTACTTGTTGTTGTTAATAAATTGTTTATAGTAATGTTACGTACTGAATTTGTTTCAATTCTACAAAAAACCAATTCCCTTTAAACTGATTCTAAAATTCCAGAAAATATTCTCATTACCTCTACGACAACTTTTGTGTGTATATCTTAGTTCTCCCGTATAATCCGTGCCCATCCCTGTCTTAATTTATTCATCTGCCTAGGGTAATATTTTATGACGTGTACAAATTTTGAAAATTTCTCCTGCCTTCATTTACTTCTTCCCATCACATCCCAAACACCCTCAATCAATGTGACCAATTAAAGACAAAGACAGGTGCCATACCCTCACATAAGAAGACTGGAAATTATCGAGTATCCACATGCATTCTTTGAAAATTCTGAATATCCTTATCTTTACAACGTAAGATTTATTCATTCGCTGATATGTACATTTTCAGAAATATATTAACATAATTTTCAAACAAGTTCCCTTTATTATATTTTTCTTGGAATCTGATTTTTGACAGAACATCACAAATTGCTTTACGAGCTGTTCAATAAATGTGAGGTGTAGCCTTCGTTAAATGCTTAAATATTTCTTAACATGCTACTCTGTAAAACCAGTCTTACGTCATTATCTTACTTTGTTTTAATTTAAAACAATACAAATAATGTTTTAATAATGTCTTCTGTAGGTGTTATGAATCAATATCAATACAGCACACCGCCAATTAGTTCTGTGGTGGATTACTCAGTAGTTTTAGAATGTTCAAGTAATTGTAAGACTTGAGGTTCTCACAGCGGTGAGTATGAAGATATCCGTCTTCTGGGTTATTGCGCTGTGTAGTCTGGTCGATGTTAACCAACGTTTCAGAGGTCATACTGCCTCCATCATCAGGGCGATGAGTATGTAGATTTCCGTCTTCTGGGTTGTTGCGCTGTGTAGTCTGGTCGATGTTTATCAACGTTTCAGAGGTCATACTGCCTCCGTCATCAGGGCGATGACGTTGGTTAACATCGACTAGACTACACAGCGCAATAACCCAGAAGACGGATATCTTCGTTCAAGTAATTGCTGGACCAAAATTGTATATCTTTCGAAAATCTATTCTCAAAAGTCATTGTATGACTCTATATTAAGTGACGCCAGTGTCAATTTCACCTCAGAAATTCGTTCGTCCACCAAAGTTGTATTACCGATTGTGGAAAATTAAACGGCACGACTTTATAATGGTAGATACCAATGAAATGACGTCCATACCAAATTTCATCTCATTCTGTCTAGCATAACAACAGTCAAAATTACAGTTCTGAATAATTTCAATTTTCATTTACACAATATGTTGTCTTATTAATCATGCATGCCTGTAAACCAAAATACGATTTAATCAGTTAAAGTCTGCATAAATGTAACATCGTTAACTTCCGATTTTTTGTTGAATCCGAAACTGCGATATGAAAATCTGGAACAACCCACCGCGCTGTATCATATTTCAAACACCTTTAGAGGTTAATTCAGTGTGGTAGTAATGTTATGCCCAATTTTCTCGCTAATTACATTGTCGTGGCTTTGGTTTACAAATACGACACGAAACACAGTTTAAAACATCGCTTAGGTTCCATGAATTTATTTTAAAAATGCAAAGTTTATTAAGAGCAAAATGTTATTTCAAAAACGATTTAAGTCACATTGACCTTGATTATTTTTTAAAACATTTTACCTTTTTTACTAAGTTAAAGTGAGACTTATTACGTCCATGAGAATGTCATTAATAATGTTTTAACCACTAACCGATGTTATTGAAAATGCTGGGAGAAGACATTCCATCGGATGCCAAGCGTTGGAGGCTTCCTGGAACACTTATAAACAGAGAACGACATAAGGGACACACGAAATACTGACCTGGAGCTTGAAAAATACGAAATTTCGTAGAATGCGAATAAAATGTGGGGTCGTATGAAACTCATAGACTTGTTTTTATATTGTCTGTTTCACAACGGTATCAAATATTAGTTTTCAATAAATAACATTTAATGTTAACTTACTTAAAATAATAAATACTGAAATTTTCGCATAAGTGCAAATTCCAAAGTTAATCTCGATGCCGTTCAGATATTGGAAACCGATATCAATTTTAATTATCGACGTAGATCAGTAACGTATAATTATTTCATGTGTTCGGAGATCTCTCGAATGAGATCATGCATTGAAAAACGTATGTCACAAATTACGTAACTTCAGAACTTAAATTACACTCTCAACTATCCCATTGTAATGATATAAGAATTATTTCTGTATAATAATCAATGTTGGTTGGTGACCATTTATTGTTGAGGAATTTTGGGCCTTATAATGTAATATTCATTAAAGTGTATTTTTTTACCGTTGACACTGTATACTGATTATTCTAATTTCGTAATTAATAAGACTAATTCATGCACATGACTGATCTATATAAAAACTGAAAAATTTCTGGATTTTGCTCTCCTGATTAAATATTTTAAAAGAACTACATATACGTACAAACGCGGTAATCTTATGAGTTGTTTTATTTTGAGTGTGGTATGTTATTTTGTGTGATGTGTGTTGTTTTGTTGTGTCTTATTGTAGAACCACTGCCACCGGGTATAAACCCATTTGCAGTTAATAATAAATAAATAAAACCTTAAATAATATGCAATTAATTGATTTAAATTAATTGCAATTACTGATCCTCTCCTGATGTCATTACGTACCCATATTATGAACAACGTATAGGCCACTTTCCCTCTCTTTTTGAACAAGACAAGTTCGCATGGGGGGGCTTGAAAGAATACGTGTACCTTAAATTTCTCTCGGTTAATCTCTTCCTTTCACGAAATCGAAATAAACTTTTGTAAAAAGTTTATATATCATTTCCTCTCGCTCTTCTCAGCGTTTAGATACATACTATGAACCCCAAAGTTAGTCAGACTGACTTCAGGATGTGGGATAAGTTATTAGTACAAAGTATACAGATGAGTACAATTTAAAATATTATTTATGTTTCATAAAGAGTAAAGTTTTAACAAAGAGCTATTAAAATTTTACACTAAATCCACTACTACGCAATAGATGTGTTACTGATGATAATTTATTTTATATGACTATAGATATATCTAAAAGGGTTTCGTCAACAGAACATTTAATGATTCTTTAAAGTTACCCTTTTATCCGAAATATTTTTCAGACTAGGTTAAGTTTAATTTTGAGTCAATGACAAGTTATAGAGTTCCTATTTACATTCCTTTCTAAATGCTTATTTTTTAAGCAAGGTGGCGTATGTAGTTCTCTAATTTTGTAGAATTTATTAAAAATAATTAATTTCATGACACAAGAGACCAAACTTTACGGATTTGATTTTTGTTTGTTGATTATTAAATAACTATGTGGTTAGGTAGCCATTTTATGCCAGACTGCAACTTTGATTAGCTTACTGAATTCCTCTTATCTGGGATCGGTGATCTGTGAGAGCACGGGCTCTCCTCTATTCAAGCCTGCTGGAGGCAAAGTACAGTCATGTAGAAAATTAAAGTTTCCGCTACCCACACCGACACTAAGCCAGTTAGCTAGGCGCCAATGGACGACGCCCGCTCAAGCAGTCATCTCACAGCCGTACAAAACAGGCCACCTTGTGTCCATGTTTGATTGTTGGAAACGGAAGTATTTAAATTAATATAAATATTTTGATATTGTAATTTTGGGTAATTCGGATTACGAGTTTTATTATTTAAATATTAGTAGAATTTAGATTACTCGGGCCAAGAATTGCTTTCTATGAATTTTTAATGATTTTATTTTTGTAATGATTTAGGCTATATCTTATCAGAATTATTTATATGTTAGAATTAGTATTATTTAACAAATTTCACATCTGGAGTGCACTGGAATAAATCCAGGATTCCACCTGTTCTAAAAATTTAGTTTATAAATACCAGATTTGCATTCTGTAGGCAAAGCAGTTCTCTGTTTGTACGACAAGTTTTGGCTTAGAGCAGTCCAAGGATCAGCATGTTACAGGTGGATTAGGCAAACTTCGTTACTATGGACTTGTTAGTAATGTTTTCGACTCAAACTTTCTTATAATTTTGGATGTTCTAAGAGACACCAATCCATTAGCGTAGTGTTTTGCAGTTGTATATCAGATCTTAAGGCATCAGTTTGTGAACCTGACCTTTGGTGAGGCCACACCGATCATCAAACCACACGAGATGGAGACCGGAGGTAACAAGTGTTTCGTGAAGTCAGCTCTCAGTTCATTTGCTGCTCCGAACCCAGCGCTCTCCAATTTTCCGTCCAACGAACACAGTGTAAATATTAGTATGAAGGGGGCTTGAGTTCAACGCCCAGGGTGGTTAGAGTTCAACGCCCGATGTTCGCTATCTGCTCGAGGCGCCATTGTTTCTACAGAAGAGCATGGTATATGTTAAAGTTTTCGTGATCTATTTTAACTCGCCATCAGGAATGCGTATTACGTTTGCAGTAATGAGATTTGTGGGCTGGACGTAGCAGAAATAAGACATGCATACAAAATTTTCGTTGTAAAACCTTCTAGGGAAGTAAACACCTGAGTTACCTAGGCGTACTTTTCAGAATTATATAAAAATATATGTTGAATGGGTGTTTGGTTGCGGAATGTGATTCAGGATGGGTACCAATGGTGGATACTTGTGAATACGTAAATGTACCCTCAGGATCCATATAACTCGGGGGAATTTCTTGGCTACGTAAGCGACTATTAGTTTCTTAAAAATATTCTTGATGCATGGTGTTACTTTGTCAGATTCTTTAGCACTACTATGTCGAAATGTAAGCATGGCATATATGCGATATCTAGTGTTTAATCTGTCCCAAAAAGGCGCGATCTTAACAAACAAGGTTAACAAACTGGTTATAAAATATTAATAATAATAATTGTGTATTATTATTTATGATATGTGACCTAATTGTTCTGCTTATTTTCATGATTTTTGCGCCTCGCAGACTGGATTAAAATTCGCGTTCGTCTGGATATACCAAACGCCTTCCAACAAAATAATTTCAAGCTTATTATTACATAGAATATATTGAAGTGCCTCTGTGTAAAATACGTTCTTGTAAACGATGTACTATAAATAACTGACTTCATCCCGTGACCATCTAACTGCCGGATCAGAGATGGAACCCCTAAGTCATGACCGATGACAGGGTTGTCATGTAGTTCGTGGGTTGGTAACAGATGAAGATGTAGCAGTGGCGGAATAGTCATTAGCAGGGTATAACTAAGGAAATTGGAGAAAAATCTGATCCAATGTTCACCACTCACATGACAAAGTCACCTGGGATTTAACGCGGATCTAGCGTCTAGCTGCCTGAACTGACCTGATTATTGCATCATGAATTAGAAGGCATTATTCAAGCAAGGCGTATGACAAAATGAGAGACTTATAGGAGTTTAAATTCTTACGTTTGCTTAGTTTTGACAAATGTGTCTCATTAGTATTCATACTCAAAAGTAACTGTATTTTTCCATATATAAATCAGGGAAGAGTTGGGCCAAACGTGGCAGTCCCCCGTTTCCAAGTGTGGCACATAACAAGACGCATGGTTCATTAACACAAATAATATACATTCCAAATTTTAATGAAATCAATAACAACAAAATTATCAACAATTACAACAGAGACGATTGTAATATATGGTGATGTATAGTAATATATACTTGAGATAGTATAGTTGCGTCATATTGTGATGTTAATTAAAATAATTATTATATTTGTTTACCGTCAAATCACAATAAAATAGTAAGATAAGGTAATTAAAATGATTAAATATCATCTTATGTTCCATATCGAGCATTCGATTTACATCGGAACATTCACAACGAACCTCGTTCCGAGATGGTAACACTTCTGGATCTCTCCTCTGAACACATCTGAACCGATTGCTATTTCATATATGGTATGTTTATTTACTATTATTTATTATTTTAGTTCATTTTGTTTTCTATATTCAATTATATTTCATTAATGTTTTCGAATCCTTTACTTCACAGACTGGTAAAACATCAAAACACCACCTCAACAAATAATGTTATATTAATAATATCTAAACACAACTTCCAAAAAATATACTGAGAAAGATGATAAAATTATAAAATTGTAAAAACTATAAATAATTGTAATTTGAGTTTAAAAGTTTATAATTTACACCTGATGACGGTTTGATAAACCGAAACAACTTCCAAACAAAATAAAATGAGTCTCCAAAACGGAGACGTCCAATGCCCCTCCCTCAAGTACCAAAGACTGGAATATAAAACACGCAATTAATTACCTGGTGGACTTTCGCTGAATATTCCCCGGGCGTCGAAACGATATTTAGAAAATGAAATCAAACAAAATGTTCGTAGGCGTTTTTCAGTAGGAGGCCTGCATAAAAGCGGTCTTTTAGGTTGCCAGGGAAAGGGTTTAAAGGCAGAAATGACGACATTCAACGAGTGGGTATAAGAGAGAGGAAGGATGCGTTCTTAAAATAGACGGAAACAATTTGATGTCCTCAAAAGATTTTCGTGTCCCTGGCACAGTATCTCTGTGTAGAGCAGAATCAGAATTACGCTTTCTAGTATGTCATACAAACCATTATTTTGTGCAATTGGACCATTTATATATGATTATGCAAATATGCTGATACGCCCTTCTGGATTAAAGACGTCTACATTTTATTTTATTAATACGATTTTAATTATGTCTTTATGTTTAGAATTATTGTTATAATTTTTAAAGAAATTAAAGTGTTAAATAGCTTCGCAAATTTACAGCAGAAAGAATGAATAATTATGTTTATTGTAGAAATTACTTCCTAAAAATATACAAATGACAAGTGACTTCCGAAAAAATAATATGGGTTTGTTGATTTATTTAAGACAGCAAGCAGAATTGACCTGTTAATTTTAAAATGTTAAAATCTACCCTTTTTCATTTACAAAACTTTCAGACATGTACAAATAGTTAGGTCCCTTCGTCGCTAATGAGTAAAATCTGCAAGCACACGTTATGAAGGCCAGACGGAGAGAAGATACTGGGTAATTTAATCCATTGACTCTACAAGTCGTAGTAAATCACGAGGAGCCTTCCCTGCCAAGCCTACAATTTCAGTAAGAACAACACAGAAGAGAATTGACCTACGCCATAATTGGATACAATTATGTAACATGAAAGATAATAACACGCTATGATTTATACTTCGGTACTTATTATACGTAATTATTCATCTTGTTAAGTAGCAAATATTTGCATAGTGCAGTTGCAAATTATCTTTATAAAAGAGAAGGAAAGCAATTTTATCTGCCATGACCAAAGCCAGTTAACAAATTCAGCTTTTAATTGGACTGCTCTCCTAGGCACGTTTTCAATACACGACTCCCGTCCGTCCAATTGTCCGTATTCAGTAAATCCGATCTAAATTAACGGATTTTCATTACATTTAATATTTCAGTCCAATTAAAATTTGTCATTTAACTACAAGACGAAGGATAAATTCATTTGTTGTTTTAGTTAAATTTTAAATGCATGTGTTCGGTTCGTTCGTAATTGCCATGTGTATGCCCTCATTTGTCAATATTACGATTGAAACCTTGCATTCATCATGAACGAATCCATAGTCTATAACAATTCAGTAGTAGTTTCAAAATCAAGTCGTGCAAACCAGCGTTTTAGTAATCGAACAATGACACTTCGGTCAAACTGAAGTATCTATTATCGGCTCGACCGTTGTTTTAGAGGGTCGTCGGTTTATCACATTCCGTTTTATTCCCAGTGACGTATAAATCTACATTTACAAGATTATCCTCGGTAAATTTCAGTCAGTCACTGCGACGCTGTGTTTATCTCCCTGACGATGGCAGCAAGCCCCTCTGAAACGTCAGTCCTCAGTATTATTCCTGTTTTATTTCAAACGCTTTAAAATTTAGAACACACAAGATTTTGTATTGTTTATGAAGAAGTTTAATTAGTCTGATATTAATAAAAATTTCCGGAAAATGTTATTGCATAAAGCAACAAAATTGTGCTAAATTGTTTATTTATTGAGTCCCATATCTTGAAAATACGACAGAGAAAATAGCAATGAGAAAATATATAATTTGTTTTCTTGAACAAATATTATACGTCTAATGAAATCAAGGGGTATGGAATGGTTAGGATACGTACACGAATGACAGATCAAAATATCGGTCTAAGGGGTGTGAAGACGTGAAGGGAAGAGTCGAAGTGGGAAAGATAAACATGGGTGAAAGGATATAATGAAACATGTACAAAATAAATAGAGTGGGAATTTGTTTCCTTGGGATAGGGTCCCTTGGCGAGGTCTCTTGAGCGTGGTAATGAACCTTTGGTTTACAGAAAATGCGATAAACTTAATCACCAGTTAAGCAAATATTAATTTAAAACAAGGGCTCGTTTGTATTTAGATAATGAACCGTCCCGGTAGACATCATCCTGGCAGATGAACATTCAGTTCACCCATCATGTGTGCGCATTGCGCTGAGCAGCTGTTACAATATGGAAGCCAGGAACACCAAACAACGGAAGGTCGTAACGCGTAGAGAGCCACGCATGCGCACGGCCGGCGTGGCTGCTGTGTTCCCTTTGCCGTAAAATTTCTTGATTATGCGCACACACAAATTTTGTCACAAGCCATTTTGCAAAATTTTCTTTATATTGAGAATATATTTTTACTGTTATATAAATTGCGGTCAAAAGTATTCCTTGCTTCATTAAAAGGTGAAAATAGACAACGTAGACTGATATGAAGGTGTCGGAGTTGCTTACACGAAACACAGATCTAAGCGCCAAACATGTCTTCGTAACTTAGGAAATCAATTTGTCAGTATAATTTGACCGCTTTTGGTGATCATCAATGTGTAAACGCATTAATTTTATTTTTAATATCTCTTCGATATACTTAATTTTATAATTAATGCTGGGAGCATATTTTGTTGAATTATTTGTAATAAATTTCATTGTACTTATTTGCGTAGATTAGGGCCAGTTTTTTTAGCAGTAAACCATTTGCTCATATAAGATATTGTGTTTTATTCATAGAAATATGACACTTGTGGGTCTGATTGGTTATTAATTGTTGGAGAAATGTTATTTATGCAAGATCCCTAGAACTGGCCCTAATTCCAGGTTCTATTGTTCTGTATTTTCAAAAAACTTTCTAATTTTCTTTGGTAATTTATGTGTTATTATTTATTTATTTTTTTATCTTTTCGTACGACGTGCTCGGATATAGACTCTAACATCTGCAGAACGATCAGTTTTTCCGGGACAACCAATAGATATTTATTGTTGTATGTAGACTTAAATTTATCATTAATCATTGAAATTATCGTTACAATTATACCTTAGGGACCAGAATTGTTGTCCTAATTACTTTTAAAATCTTGTGAAACGTTGGAGTAAATGCATTCAAATTCAGGGCGTATACACTGAAAATTGAGATATGTCTGCATAAAGTGTGATTATTTTTGGAACAATGACCCTACAACGTAGTCAGAATTAGAAGTTTTTTGGTAGATGATATTAACATGTAATTGTTACTCGTTTTTGTCATACAGACGTGTGTTGTTTAAACAAAGTGGCATTTTGTAGGCGGTTACAGAAGTTTCATTCATCACAACCTTATAGACTACGACAAGCATCTTTATCGTAAAGCAAACCTGCAATCCCGAATACTTATGAGATTTTAATTTTAAAAATTTTGGTTCGTTCCGTCTCGTTTCCGGAAGTTATAATTTATGTGCGGATTTTATAGGCTTGCTGAACTCCGAGGTAAATGTGTAGGCGTATCCACTTTAAATATTTTAGCATTCACTGCGTTTCTATGAAAATTTTAGCGGAAGACGAAAACGCAGGAGATTAAATGTAATAAGAATAGAAAGATATAAATACATTGGATTCCGGTTTGCCCCAATTATGCCAAGTTCCACGTAAACAGTTAAGAAGGTTTGTTCTTTAGGATTTAACCTACATAAAAGGCTACCACGATTAACCGATGGCCCAATTAACCGGAAGCTAATGAATTGTAAATAGTTATTATATAATATAGAAGTTTATGAATAAGGTGGAAATTAATAAAATTGTCTTAGTGTGGCTGATGATGTAAAACTTGCGAAATTTAAAACATGCTATAAAAATAAAAATCAAATAAGCTGGATCTAATAAATCTGTTATGTAATGGGTCATTACAGTTCAATTTATTTCGTGTTTCAGTTCACCTGCATAGGATAGTTAAGCTCCAATCCTCAAATGAATAACTAGATCCAAGTGGCACGCAATTTTTTAAGAAGGAGGCGATCACTGCTCCATATTTACTCATATATCGTCTGGGGGATAGACATAGGGTCAGTTTGAGGCTCAGTCCCAGGAAGACAGTCTCGCCAAATAGCAACCGTTAACACGGGAAAGCGCAATGGATGTGCTCGGAGTCGTTCTGCTCATGCGCACAAAACCATGTACAGAATGAAATATTACCTGCCAGCTTTCAGCACATGGATTAACCTTTGGAACAAGGTTAATACTATTTGCAGACAAACTGTCGGATCGCCGCTATCGCATCAGAAAGCTTACTCACTACAGATACACCGAAACATCCTGTTCTACGTGATATTTAACAGTACCTACTAACCATGGAAATCAAGCAGAGCGAAAGAATGTGATCATATTAGGTTTTTAGGAGGTATAAACAAGTAACAACGAGCATGGTTTAACAAGATGGCTGTCGACTAGGTTGTTTCGCCGTATTATCTGGTAGAAGTTTAACCACGTTTCAGAATATAACCCTAGTGTATGGTATTCCGCCAAAATGTGAGAAAAAGCTACTAAAAGGTCAATATAACTAAAGTTCTATGATACAGAAGGAAGACATTTATTAAGTTGTTTATAATACGACATGTAATCAACTTCCATTCCACGTTAACACGAATAATGAGCTCAGAAACCTAACGCACAAAATTTTTCAATAATCTATATTCTTGAAGCCATATTTTTCACCAAGTTTCTTTGTTGGTTAGGAAAATTCAGAAAAAGTTTAGAATTTCTTAGGGCAAAATCTTGCTTCGGAATATAATGAAAAAAAAAAATTGCACAGAAACTAAGAACAGGGGAAATATTAATATATGAAAAAATACATCAAAAACAAAATAAAATGTTAATATAGAAAACATTTTAGCAACTTTCAGTTTTTGTGACAATATTTTTGAATAAAACATTGGCGTGTAAATCGATAATTTGTGATCTTTGGTTAAATGACACAGTGACCTCGCGGTATTAGGCCTGAATTCCTGTCCAACTCTATGCCTGTTCACGGTTTTCTGGGATGTGTTCTCTTGTATCACAGTGGAAGTAAATGAAGTGTGTTTAAGAACGTAGAATGTGATTAATTTCCACCGTACGCCTGAATCAACTCGAAAAAAAAAATACCTCGATTTTGATTAATTTTAACGTTTGATAATTTAACTAAAGTGTCTCTAACCTTTTCAGTATTCTTTCACATTGGTCAGTTTTAACGACCACTTTACATTAAGAATACAACAACTTTTCTGTACTTTCCACAAAAATTTACATAAATATTCCACACATTTTCGCTTTCTTGGATAATTTTGTTTTTAAAAAAAATCGAAGTGGATTTTTAACTAACTTCGATAAACATTCATCACATTAATAATTAACTAAAATTGTCTTAGTAATTGGGTATAATTTTAATTCATTTCAATCTACCCCTGTCTCAGGACACATCCTTTTCACTTCAACCACAAATTTTACGTACGCTGAATCAAATAGTGTGTGCCGATATACGAATTCATGCCAAATGCCTAGAAGTTTCTTGGAATTGGAACACGTCATAGAGCCTTATTCTTAAGAGTAGAAGAGAGAGGAAGATGGCAGATAACATTACAATGCAAATTATTAAGAAAACAGGCCAAAAGTGTCTGGTAAAAAATTTAGAACAACACAGGCCTATTCAGTAGTGTTTAACGATGTGTTATCTGTCAGCAATACAACCGTTTGAAAGATCAAACGATAACGGTATATTTCATGAGTAGTTTCTGTTTTTGCTAAGAAGTAAATAGAACATAATTCAATATGCGACTCAGAGATACCCGTTCCTCTACAGCTTTTATTAATGCTAACATTTACATAAGGCTTTTTACGTTTCCTGTACAGAACAGTTGTAGATTATCATTATAGCAACTTGCATTACACATTATTATTATTATTATGTAGTGTTCTGTCTGACGACAGGTCCATATGAACAGGATCCTTCCATCCTTTTCTCGGACTGGGACCTGTTCATATACGTTCTTGGCAGATGATCCAGAAGTGGTTTGCCATTGCCTTCTTCTGTGTGTGAATGGAGTAATTGTTGGGATGCCACGGAGGAAAACTCCGTGTTGCCTAGACCACGGCCTTGCCCAACACAAGTTATAAATTCGGGCACCGCCGGGAATCGAACCCGAGACCCCAGGGTTACAAGGCCAGCTGTCTAACCGCTAGACACATAGGTGATAGTTTTTGAGTAGAACGTTGTCTACAACGCCCAGTACTCTTAGAGATGTGTAGTTTAACACACATTTGATTTCTTTGTCTGCCGAAACTGACAGAAATGTAGACGAATCTAAATTTTCAAATTGATAAAAATCACTTTAATTCTAGACAAAAAATCCATAAAATACATTTAAATGGTCCGTAAATATTTTATAAATTTATTTAAGGCCCTGATGGTTCTAAACCTATTAAGTTTAAAGTATAAGTTTTTAATCAAGGACTTGAATAATTGTTTTTATTAGTAAGCTAGTTACTATTTTGATATTGCCTCAAAAGAACAGATACATCATTTTTTTTCACAAAATGGTCACTGTGTCAAAAAATATTGTCATTAATCACGTCTTACATTTCTTATTTTTAAAATAATAATAATAATTAAAATTGACATGAACCGTTGTTCCCCTTACATTAGAATTACTAAATGTTATGTCTCTACTAATAGAATTTAAATGGTCGTGACTTCTGTAATTATCTCTGTTCGGACAATAATGTTTCAGGCTCTGTGAGTTACTTTAAATTGGAGGAAAATAATTTGAGGGACTATCTCCAATTAAATTTGAAATGCGTAAGTCATATACATAGAACACTAATAACTAACAAACCCCAGACTGACTCAAACAGGTAGCACAGCGTTACTAATAGGATCAACCGGCATTGGGCTTCATAATACGTCTCAGTGAAATAAGTTGTAACTTGTCCATACATTATGAAGTCCGTGGTCCTCCGACTGATTCACCATAGGCCACGCCGCGAACCAAAGTCCGAATGTCGACCAACGTCCTCCGATCTCTCTCCGGTAACTAACCCCTGTTAAAGCCGATAAGCAGCTCCCTCCGAGTCGAATGCCCATAACAGTTCCCTCTCATGGTAAAATGGGAAAACATGGAAGAAAGCTGCGTGTTGTCGTGACGTCCCAACACGTAAACAAATGCAGTGTTAAGTTGAAGACGGAAGAATTTTATATGAAATAACTGCTAATTTTACATATGAACTTGTTGTTTCAATTAAACCCTTTTAGGGGCTCAGCTCATTTAAATAATATTTTAAACAGCTGTTCTTGCCTCCATGAAGACACACAATATCATACTTAATAAATGAATTTTAATTACTTTTAGGAACATTCGTCTCTCTGTTCTGAAAATCAAATTAAATATTTTAACGTATTATATCAAAGACTATACAGCAGACTGTAAAAATACTTACCACTGTTAGAAGCTTGGTGGTTGGGAACATTGTCTTTTTTTACTGCCTGTGTGATTGGCTGGTCGTAATTCCTTCTGGAAATGCGTCGCTCAAGAAACTTAAATAATTCTTCGATGTTAAAAGTTGTTTGGTTATGCCCCTATGATTCATTAAATTTTGTATGTTAAAACTTTAACTTTTGTTAACATCTGTACGGTAGGCCTACACAGAAAATATTCGATGCACTGAATACAGTTTATTAAATCATTAATATGGACTGGTGTTTCTTATTGTTCGCAGGTGTGATGGGGATATGACAGCATCACCTTTTTTTGCAGATATTTTCATCTTTTGAAAAAGAGAAAATCATGGGTAAGTGAACATAAGCATCGTGTACCTATAGAATTCTATGTTGCTGTTTATAAACTGAACGGAATGCAACATAGACCAATAGTTTAGTCTGCTTAATACCAATGTCCATTTTTAATACAATCAATCAAGTAATTAACAAACACCCCACGAAAATTCAACATTGCTAAACATCAAAGCCTGCATCTAGACACGAATCTGAACCAGTTCAATTCTCCTCCTATCCTCACAATCTGCTTAAGATCAATCTTAATTGCTTGCTTCCTCTAAATTCCCAGCTCTCCTGTTTTCCGGCCAAAGTTACTTAAGATTTTTCACTTATTCGCAAAATATTCCCGTTAACCTAAAAATATTACTCTGCTTTAAATACGAACGTTTGAAATACGATGTTCAATTTGTTATTTACGTTCTCGATGACGTATGGGCCCGCTATTACTGTTTTTCCGTGCTTAATATTTAACTGATTGCTTGAAATTAATAATTGCATATCTTGGCAATTATTGTGGGATTGAAGTGTTTTCTGTAATTACAACTAAAACCCGTAGATTTACCGTCCAACGTTAGAAACATCTTTATCCGGGAAACTCTGTGTCCGAAATATATTGGATAAAACCAAGAAAACCTACATCTCTGTCAGGGCGTGTGTATTTTGTGTGTGTGTGTGTCTGTTCGTGTGTGTTCTCCTGTAATTTGTAGTCGAAAATATTGGCATAGGTTTGCCAAATACGTATTAATGATATTATATGATTTTTATTTTAATTGTATCATCTTCAACACACAAAATAATTTAACAAAATTAAGAATTTCGATTGAACACAAAATGGATTGTGTGACAAAGATTTTTTCAAAAATATTTTCAGTGGAGAAGCTTTTTAAACTTGGCTAGACAAATAATATCCGAGGTATTTCTTGTGTATATTTGTCATATTTACATCAGACTTTAAAGAATCGGTATTGAATATGTGTCACAATTTCTGGAATAACGTTGCATTTATCTTCCATGGAACTGTTATATTGCATCGAAAAAATATAACCTACATTACGATCAAATACAACGTTTTGTATGTATCTTACTTTGTATCTGTTCCAAGTTATATCAGACAGCGGAATTTTAAGTAGATAAATATTATGATATAAACATCGTGTTTTTCACAACCATATCAAATAATGTTAGTGAGTAGGGAATATGTTTTCATAGTGGGTAGCACGGTTGTTAGCTGCTTGTGGGCTGCACTTGTATTCCTGGTGTGGAAGAAAGTCTTTCTCAATGACCACTAACCCGAGCTGTTCCCGGGTGTCTTTCGAAAGCTGAAACTGCACAGCCTCGCCGAGAAGGAGAGAATTCGAGGCGTTAGCCAAAGCTAAATGATCGGGCGAACGAGTCACTGACCAGTCCGGTGGGCATAAACCCAATTCTGCCGATGGAAGACAGCGATCTACCGGAAGGCTCGCCAAGCCACGACATTCAAAGCCAAAAGTTGGACTTCTCCGACTCGGACGGTTAGACGGAACGTGCCACTAGGTGCCATCTAGCCGGAAGATTATCCGGAGCCGGGTCTCTGACTGCTCAAGCAAAGGGCAATTATGCTTAAGACCCGTCTTTAAAACCATCGCCTCCACGGTCAAGCCGCGTCTAGCATCCGGCAACTCAGTTACACTGAGTTTGATTCTGCGTACGCCGGGGTATTGGCAAGGTGACCGGTGAATGCTAAGTTGGATTCCTCTCCGGAGGATGATGTAGGAAGGGATTACGAAAGAAACATGAGAAACAGTGACCAAAAACGTGATAAAATATTACGGAATAGAAATATAAGAAAGGCAAAACGACTGAGAGAAGACGAAAGATTCGGCTATGAAATATTTTAAGTACATTTTAACGGAATTTTTAATATATATTAAATCTTGTCCGTCTCATCACAATAATTCTTATTAAATATTAAAATATTACAATAATTAACATTTAAAATATTTAAAATATTAAATGATGTTCTTTATCGAAATATTCGATTTACATTATTTTAATATTGTTTTAGAATTTAAAACAATCTTTAAATATTCCTTCGCGATGTGTTAAGAAATATACCGAACTTTGGCTAGAAAGTTGGTATATTACCTAAAAGATATCTTTTGAACACGGTACAGAAAAATTGTGTAAAATTCTTAGAGCATAAACTGAGTAAATTGTATTTGGCAGTGGATTAGAAGGTAAGGTCAAATGCGATAATTACGATACCTAACTGCAATCAAATGTCCTAGTTCAGTATTCAAGTCCCACCACTGCAATAAAGTCGACCGACATAAAACACGCTCCTTCAGATTAAGGAAAAACCGGGTTTATAAATAAAATTGTGCGTTATCTGAGGTGACTCTACAGTAATTAGAAGAGCCGGTGAGACCTGCGTCACTGCTAACAGTTGACAGTCCTTTTCATAGGAAAGTCCTTGCTTATGGAGAAAGGCGAAGAAATTACCGCCAGCCATCAAAATATCTTTATGACTGTTGAGTTGAAGTGACATGAGGATGAAAGATTTAAATTAGAGGCAACTTTATTATAAACTTTGACAAAGTAATCACATAGTAGGCTGTATTCCATTACAATACAGTATTTTATGTTAGACCCTAAGAATTATTGTATCACCTTGTTCGATGCTCGCTTCAGTTTAAGCATTATCGGTCCGGATACGGTTACACATTTGTTTTTTAATATTAAGATATGTTATATTTTGTTAACCTGCATTATCAACACCCTGCCGCGTTCTTTAAGCATTCACTGGGATACCGGGAACGACCTTCTTCAAGTGCCTTGAGCATCTGCGGGTCTCAACTTTTCGTTGACTTTGATCTATAGACATTCGGTAGGACTCCTTGGATGAGGGATCGGCCCGTCGCAAGGCCTCTACCTGTACACAGGACAGCACAACACAGAATAACATTCATGGCTTGAGTGGGATTCGAACCCACGGTCCCAGTGACTGGTTCATACAACTGCTACCATACCCAACTGTGTTTTTATTGCCAATTTCACTAGTTTCTACACACACTATCAATAAAAATTGTTCACACATCGTTATTGATTTCTGGTGCGTTCTATAAAATGGGACAGTTATGTTGAACGTGGAAGTTTTATTACCATTCTAAAAACAACTGGTACAAATGATGGGAATACATTAGTTTAGGCCCGTAGAAACGTTCCACTGCTATCAGCTTTACTTTTCAGGTAAACAATTATCATATACACTTTCTTATTCTCCTTTACGCGTAAAAGAAAATTAAGGGAGTATGTAAATATCGGATAGCATACGCCTACGAAATATTCATATCAGAATATGTAAATATTTGTCAAACGTTTTAGAATATGAAAGGAGGAACACACAGACAGAATAATAATATAAATGGCCTATTTTATTTCCTTAGGAATGACAAACGTCTTGAAAACTTTTACTGATCCACACGGCTTGTAGAATACTTTCTTTAAATGGGCCTCGAATGAGTTTCTTTCACTGGGCAAGCCATTTATTTTTAATTAAAACAAAGTAAACTGTATCTCAAATCTAAAACTTCTTGAAAATGGTGAAGAGTCAATTGAATAAAAATTTCCTTGGATATTATCCATCGTCTAGTAAAAATAAAACGTAAAAAGACGTTTCGGAGATGGGACTCTATCTCCGTCTTCAGGTTCCTACACAGTTGGGCCCACTAGATAGAGCTAATCCCCATCTCC
>NW_019060193.1:79490-96091 GCF_000696155.1 Zootermopsis nevadensis
ATTAAATAAATTACATTACTGATTATTCAGTGTTTATCATAAAATAATACAATTTTTTTTAAATTTCACGTAACCCCTAAGATGTCTTCGCGTACCCCCGGGGGTACGCGTACCCCAGGTTGAATACCACTGGTCTACAGCGTCTTGGACTTGTAGCGAGGATTTTATGGATTTTCAATTGCACGCCTGTTGGAAACCACGCCCTTGGAAGACCAAGAATAAATTCTGTTCCAAATTTATATTTGTAGGTTACTCAAATACAATGTATAAGTAGCTGAGAATATATAACATCAAAAGACGGGATGATTAATCACAAATTAATTTGTAAAGGATATGGAAGGAATCGGTCATAGCCTAAATAAAAATACCGTCCCGGCATTGTCTGGAGCGACTGAGAAAATCCACAACGAGCCTCAGTTAGTGTATCTTGCTTTTGTAGTAGAAGAGTTTAATTTGTCCTGGTTTTTTTTCGACAATAAGATGTCTCTGATGTTTTATTATTTCAAGTTTAAAATATGTAATTACAGTATCTGATGACCTTTAGTTCCTCATATTGAACTTTATTTCACTTTCTTTCTATAATACAACAAGTATTATTTGATCTGATCTGTCCATGGAAACATTATTATTGCACTCATAAAGACCAGAGATTTTATAAAAATATTTTTGCATTCAGTGATTCAATGCGCACACTCAGGACGATGCGTGGCGTTCTGATACACTTCTTCGGAGACCTTCGTGCGTCTCCGGATGAATTCGAATAGATTCGGATAGATCCAGCATAATCTCAGTTACCACAGATGCAGGTGTTTTCCAGTTTAGTGTAAAGTGTTTTACATAATTCCTCGAATGTTTGGTCAGCCAGCAGCTATAACAACATTAATCAGCGGAAACAACGAACTTAATCTATTACTGAGCTGAACACATACTTGTTTTCATTTCATCGACGAGTCCATGTATGCCTTAATACAGAAGCAGTTAATCCACGCCACACAGACTGCAAACACTAAGGAAGGCGACTGTTTGTTATTAATGTTATCCCCAAGTGAGGGTCTGGATAAGATTTGAATTTAATTAACACTTGATATCGTTTATTATTCGTGTTACTGTACCACTGACTCTTGGTTTCGCAAATACCTTAACGCCGTTCTGACTTGTTTGTCTTACGAAGAGACACTGGACAGGTTCAGACCGCATCATCACGCCGATGTATCCTTCCTCCTGCCCCTTGCAACCAGTTCAGACTTTGCATTCGTAATCTTGTCAGCTCCACAGGGCTCTCTCTTTGGCGAAACAACGAACGGGGTTCAACGTTGAATCTTCCACATAGTCGTCTGACGTCTTGGAAATGCTTCTTTGCATTCGGTAACAAAAAAATACTGCATAAGCCAGTCTTAAGAAGCTTACAGTCACTCATCAGGTCACCAAATCCCTCACATTTATGGAATAAAATTATTTATTACTGAGTTCATAAGAACTTGCACTATACCTTATCTTCAGTCAGTTGAATCCACGCTACATCTTACCATCTTACGCCTTCAAAATTCTACTTAACATCATCCACTATCCATGTCTTTGTACCCAAAGTGATTTTGTAACTTTCTTTCAGGTGTTCCAACGAAAATAATGAAAACATTTCTCACTTCTCCCGCAGGTATGCCTATAACCAAAATTTTCTATATATTGTGCATTCACTCTTGTTGGCTAGCACAAAATAAGTGGCCGGCATAGCTCTTAAAGTTTTTCATTCCATATTGCTACAATATTTTATTTATAGTTTTATTAAGACAATTTATGGAACACTTTTAGCTACTTTTGGGCGACATCATGCTCTAAATATTTGTTTTATTACATAAACTGACTATAAAAATAATTCGTTTAGTTCAGTGGTATTCAACCCCAGATATAATTTCTCTTCAACTTGTAGCCCCCAAAGTTGTTGGTGTATAATTCAAGTTATACATAGTATATAATCTACATCTAAAATAAATTAAATAAATTACATTACTCATTATTCAGTATTTATCACAAAATAATATATTTTTTTAATATTTCACGTAACCCCTAAGATGTCTTCGCGTACCCCCAGATATAATTTCTCTTCAACTTTGTACCCCCAAATTTGTTGGTGCATAATTCAAGTTATACATAGTATATAATCTACATCTAAAATAAATTAAATAAATTACATTACTCATTATTCAGTATTTATCACAAAATAATATTTTTTTTAATATTTCACGTACTCCCTAAGATATCTTCGCGTACCCCAAGTTGATTACCACTGGTTTAGTTTACTGCAGTTCATTTATACGTAGCCTATATAAGTACAACTTCAGATCTGTTACAGTAAATTCTGACACTTTACCAAGAATTAAAACTGTCCTTCTGAAGACCGCCATCTTCAAACTTGCAGCCGTGAGAACCTCACATCCCACTTGTCTTCTGATATTGCTCCAGAAATATAAATTTTGCGTCACTTAACTTGTGTTTCTTGATAGTAACAAATCGGCAGCTCAGATATCTAATGTGTTAAAGTGACTGACTATAGCACAAACACGGTTTCTTCACTACTTTATCGAGAATGGCCGTGGGGCCCATGACTCGTCTTGTGCGGTGGTTTCTGGAATTCTTTCCCGAGCTGTAAAGCTAACTACTCTCCTCCAAAGTTAAGGATACGCGGAGATATACTTCCACGCCCCCACACGTCTCTATGGTGTACTGACATATTTACCTTTCAGTATGTACCAAAAAAACTAGAGAAATGAGTTCATAAGTTACTGCACACACTCCGCTTAGAAAAATAGGCCAACAGTAACTGTATCATTCCGTAGCCTACTTCAAACACGAAAACACCAAGCTCGAGGCTACAATTGAAATCCAAGTTTCGTCAAAGTAAACATCACATTGAAACTGTTAACATCACGAAATACATAATTTAAAAAAAAAATGCAGAAACTCATATTTTAATATGTCAAATTGACGAAAATATACCCACATATACAAATCTTATCAATAATTCTGCACTCTTTAGAGTTGTAATAAACGTTTTATCCTTTATGCTCGCACATCTGATGGATAAGTATTTCTGATGACGTGCTTAAAATGGCGAGCAGGATATCAGCTTTGGCCACACAGTAACCAGGACACAAACTCCTGCGAATTCTTCCTTTGGTGTTGCATTGAACATGTAATCCATAAAGGACAAATTCACATTAACATTCTTTGTCTTCAGATATGTATATATTACAATTATACGAATGTTAAATCTTTTATTCAAACTTTCAAACGTGTATCATTTTGTGTGCAACTCTGGAATTTATATCAGACTGAGCGGTCTGGTAAGCCATTAGACATACCATTTATTTTTAATAGTTTCATTCTGTTTCTGCCTTTGGAATGCCGTCTTCGAATAAAAATACGGGCTGAAACTATTGAATGATTTATTTTAATTTTGAATTCTGTTGTAGAAAAATTCGGTCTCTTCGACAGTACGGAACACCCTGACAACCACGTCTTTCTAATGCAGGTAAAGTTTCTTTTTCAGTCTGTGTTTACCTGATTCCAAATCCTATTCATGATAATATTCTCATTTCATTCGGTGCTGGAAATCTAGGTATACAAAAAGTTAAATTATCTTACATAACGTTTAACATGTCATCAGCGAAAGAAATTTGAAATTAAAAAAAAATTATGCTCCTGTGATTTTATTAACATAATTTTATTATGAAAGTAAATTTAGTCCAATAATTAAATCGATATAATATCCTCTTCACATGTTCACGGTTCTCGTAAGTTATCAAAGGATCTATAACATTTAATTTTCCGAATTCGGCACTCGATCTTAAATGTTATATATGAATATACTAACAGTTCCTTCGAGTATTTATTATTTAATTTTTTCCGTCTTTAGCGTCTAACAAAACATTTATCGTGACATACTTGAAATCCTCCTCGACATATTTCTATCCTCGGGGCCGTCATCTGGTAGGCCTACATGTTGCAACTCTCGCATCTGGCATTCTTAACGTCACAATAATTTTCAGTGGCCCACTTTAAATATTTCTTCAATGGATAAAACATGTAATCCTACTACTGAAGATTAAACACGTGGCTGAATTGGGGGGCGTGGTACTTATATAAATTTTGAATGTAGTGTCACAAGAGTGTCCGCTTTGTGCTTGTGATTAGGTTAATGCCTACGTGACCCTAATATCCTCCACCTAACTATATCAACATCACACACCTTAATGTGCCTTTAAGCATTCCATAGGCAAGGAGGTCACGTTAATGTATGAAAACACATCGTTTACATTCGTGACCATTTTGTCGTGAGATGAATATATCCATATGATGCTCTGAAGACGTATTTTATATTGAACTGGATAACAAGTTGTTTATTTTATTATTATTATGTAGTGTTCTGTCTGACGACAGGTCCATATGAACAGGATCCTTCCATCCTTTTCTCGGACTGGGACCTGTTCATATACGTTCTTGGCAGATGATCCAGAAGTTGTTTGCCATTGCCTTCTTCTGTGTGTGAATGGAGTAATTGTTGGGATGCCACGGAGAAACCGGGGAAGCCCCGGAGGAAAACTCCGTGATACCTTGACCACGGCCTTGCCCAACACAAGTTATATAATTCAGAGGAAATTAAGGAAGAAAGGAAAACGAAAGAATGGTACAGGATTTAGACACCTCCATTTGTGAAGTGTTGCTTTTCTGTTCAACCTTGTTCATACCTGTATACTGTTCCTTAAATCCACCACTGTCCATGAGGGATTTGATGAAAGCAATAGAGGGGAGAATATCCTCCCCTTACGTCGACATAGCACACCCCCATTTACTGTAGTTCCATAATATCCCATTCATTTATTCATGCTTTGCCTTGCCATCAGTAATTCGAAATAACAGAACGCAGAAGGCTTCCGAGGACTTAATATTATGATGAAGATACATGGAATCAAGCTGAGCTGTTGTAGTAGGCCTTTGGGCTAAGAAGGAGCCAGTGGCGGAGAGACAATTTACAGAGCTTGGTCTCACCACCCTTGACGATTTCTGCCTTGATACACGTCTGATCCTTCGGGGATTCACGGCTTACGAAGTGTGAGCCGCGTCCTAGTCGCCCTCTCCTTCCTTCCAAAGTTTCTCTCTCATTAACTCGAATATCTCCAGCCTAAGTAGCTAATTGGGAGTGATCTTCCGAGCACAGCGCTCCATGAAGCTGGAAGTCTCTCAGCTATCCGCATTCTGCGGAACCCGAGGTTTCATTGGCGCTATCAAAAAAGCTCACCACTTGAACCTACCCAGCGTTGAGTCCACACCACTAACAGCATAATTTTAATATCATTTTTAATATTATCCTCTGATCGACTCCTAAGTCATCCATTTGGTCCTTCCCCTTAGATTTGTGATCTTCTGAAGAACAGATTAAAATTCTGGAAATCTTAGTATTGACCGACAATGCAATAGACTGTTCAGAAATATTTTAATTCAACCCAAAACGGTGATTACTTTAACGCACAGAAAACAAAAGTGGATAATTACTTATTCTATAATTATTCGTCTAAGACACGAAACTCACTCGAAATTTACTGTCAGGTAAGAAAAGGACACCGTCATATTTTCATAAAATCATACGCCTACGTCAGTGCCTCTGTGTACTTTTTCCACAGAATCACTCTGCGCTGAAGAGTGTTACATTACCTGAAAATTCCAATTAGTTTTCTAAAGGGATCTGGTTCGAAACGTGGATTAGCAACCAAATATTCAACTTTTTTTAGTAGTGTGTGTCTTTTAAGTAAACCATGACAAATTCTTACAAAATTAATAACAGATATGCATTTTATATTAATTCTCTTTCAAAGTGATTTTAAACACTGACGAAGGAAGGAACATGGCTGTCTTAATTCGCGGTTGCAGTCTTCTAGGAAGTTTACCGACGTTTCGTACGTCCCTGCAACATTCATAATGTGTACTTCTCATCGAAATATTTTCTATTCACTCCCCAATATTATTATACGTAATTTAATATATAATTCCTGATGAGCTACATCTAATACAAATTTACATTTACACATATGTGGAAACCTTTAGCTAATCCTCATACACTCCACACTGAACTGGATGAACGTACACTAAATCCCAGGGTTTAAAGAGACTCGAACAACAAACTCTATTTAGCAAAGCCTTTCTTAAGGAACTGGTAATGCTCTCAGGTAGATAAGAATTGTCTGTCTTTTATAGAACGCGAAGGTTCATCGCCGTTTCCACAAAAGAGTTCGTCCCTAGTACTTATTCTCAGACGCTTTAAAAGAACCCATTTACAACCCGTTTTCAAAGATCAACTTTAATATTATCCTCCTATTCATAATCAATTATTCCAAGCGGTTTCTTCCTTTCAGAATTTCGGATGGAAGCTTACCATAAATCGGTTATTTACCCATGTATAAATGTTCTTGGTTTCAGTGTACAAACATAAGAGCAGTTCCTTCAAGTAATTATACTCTTACTGTCGAATACCAAATTATTCTGAACCTCAGTCACCTGCTTTTGTAGTTTATTCGACACACGCGCAAATTTTACATGCAGGGGTAGGTTTACAGAGATAATTCCTTGAATTAAATAATTCACATGACACCAGTATTAAATAACGCGGAATGAGACGTGACAACGACAACCATCTGTGGAAAGAGAACTCACAGATGTGTATAATTAGCCCTACCTCGTCTGTGAGATACTTCCTAGTCATCAGTCGTATTATCATTAACAAAATGTAAAACTTAAGTAGAAATAGAAATTAAATTCGCTTAGTCGATACAGGTTACAAATAAAATTGCATGGGATGACGTCGACAAGAATCGATAAAATTCGATGAGGCCGGTACAAATCCATAACATAAAACTTTACTCAGAAGAACAGGATTTTAGATCAGTGGTATTCAACCACGTTTTGTTCGCGTACCCCCCAGATATAATTTCTCTTCAACTTTGTACCCCCAAAGTTGTTGGTGTATATTTCAAGTTATACATAGTATATAATCTACATCTAAAATAAATTAAATTACTGATTATTCAGTGTTTATCATAAAATATATTTATATTTTTTAAATTTCACGTACCCCCTAAGATGTCTTCGCGTACCCCCAGATATAATTTCTCTTCAACTTTGTACCCCCAAAGTTGTTGGTGTATAATTCAAATTATACATAGTATATAATCTACATCTAAAATAAATTAAATAAATTACATTACTCATTATTCAGTGTTTATAATAAAATAATATATTTCTAATTTCACGTACCCCTGGTTGAATACCACTGCTTTAGATAACTGCCTTGCAGTTGTCATCATTGCTTTCTTAGGTTGCAGTAGACTATGTAAGGTCGATTTTAGTTGGCCCAGACGTGACACAGGTAACACTGACAAATTTGATGGTTATAAACAACACGAATCTCGCCCCATCTAACTAGCTTTCTTTGTACATCGAGTACCTTGTCTGTAATTTATATTTTTCGCTAGGTTTTCGTGGTTGGGACACGTAGCACGCATGAGTAAGGTAAGAAATGCATGCAGAACTTGAATTATTTCCTACTCAGAAGTAAAACCATAAGTTTGGTGCGTGCCCGCCCGCCACTGGAGTCCCTGGTGAACGAACATAAGAGCTCCGCTCTGCGTTGGATATGCAGACTGAGCCAAGCCGTGACGTAGAGCAACCAGGTACCGACAACAGCGGAACGAACTGGTGGGTGAGTATTATCATATTTACGGTGCACTCACAAAAGGAAGGGAGAATGTAGTGAAATCGATATTAATGTACAGACCGTAGGATACGGCTCAGGAAACGAAAGCTGATGTGATGCAATGGCCGTGGATAGATTACTTCCTACTCGAGAGCAAAGCACAGCAATGTTCGAAAATTTCTAAGACTGCACGTTATTCTGTAACTCCAGTTTGTAGCCAGTTACTATACCGACTGAGCCACCCCGTCTCCCAAAGACATCAAACATCACATGAGATATTGAAATTAAATTTAAAGAGTAATAACATTTCAAAAGGAGATTAAAAGATGTACACTACAGAGTAGTCAAAATAAGTGTTTTTTCTACAATTGACGTTCGTATATGAAATGGATGGTAATAGTATTCTTATGAATATAGATATTATGATATTGTGATTTTGAAGAGAATGATGGCTATGATTGTGGTGATTGCTTTGACTGTTTAAAGGATCCCGGGTTCGATCTAAACCTTTGCCGGGAAATGATCTTTGTTTGGAGAGAATTCTCTCTGGTTGAATGATAACGTAGTAACATAGAAAATACGCGATAGTCAGAAGGAAAAGACGTACCCATATAGCATTCTTTCCTTATGAAAAAGCGTAAAGATTTCCCAAAACCACATTTTCTTAATTCCATACAAAATTGTCCTTCTTGAGGAAAAGCTAATAGTTGCTTAGTTTCACTAATCCAAAGCCTCGTATAAGGTGTCATAACACCAAACTTATTCTCCGCGACGGTTTTTCCGAAATATTAGCAGATAGGAACAAAAAAAAAACAACATTACTTCTAGACGGACCTCCTTAACTCTTCATATCTGACCGATTATAAAAAACCACTACAAACATTTCACCCACGCAAGATCACGCTATACGCGACATAGACATTTACGAAACAACATTGAATGTGATAACAAAGTACAATTGATCTAGAAGAGGATAACTTTCCGATATTTAATGGACATCTGACGAAGGATTGCATTTAGAATATTACATTTAAATTTATATTGATTATACACCTGAAGATGGTTCATTGAAAACCGAAACATGTCGTGAAAAAGATGATGCTCTAATTGTAAATCGAACATTTCGATAGAAAGAGCATCATTTTAATATATTTTAAATATTTTAAATATTAAATGTTAATTGTAGTAATAATATTTTAATATTTTAATAAAATATTTTATTGTGATTAGACGGTTAAAATTAAACAATTAAACAACAAGATAGGAACAAATTATGCGAAAGCTCTAACATGTTTGAAACGTCACTCTAAAGCAAACATCGCCAATCTTATGCCCGAGGACAACTCGGGGCCCTCGGAAAGGTTTGCGATTCCGCACGAGAATTCGGAAATGCCCTTAATAGTTTGATTAGTCGCTGATGATTTCAAAGCACGTGTTGATTTTCTATCTAAGAACTGAATTTCTGTCCGGTGTCGAAGAATTTTAAATATTTAGATTCTGATGTTACATTAATTCAGAGATTCTGGTGTGAATTTACTTATCCGCTTATATCCGTCCTTAAGATAGGTTATTTTTGTGTGATGGAGTGTGGAAAATCTATGTTTTTGGAAATGTCATGATATGAGAGCATAAGATATAAATCTAATCGAAATTTAATTTATTCCAATCGAATTTTTTTTGGTATTTTAACACTGTGCTAGCTGTAAGTTGTAAGCGTCTTCTAGATGCCTGTCACCGTAAGCTTGCTGGCGGCTTTCGTATAACGTCGGTTTCAATTTTGAATTCTGAATTACAAATAAATTTTATTACCCTATTATCAATTCATGTGGAGAGAGTGAGCTGAAAGACTGAGTTAATTTCGTTAAGTGGCCGTCTATTCACGAGCCACGTGGCATGTAAGCTGAACGGAGATCACCTCAGTTCCCACTGACTGAACGTATCGCCCAGGGATCGTTTATTGTACTCCAAGTTCGACATTGTGAGAGGCACAGTGGAACACTCGTTGCTACGACTGCATGCTGTGAGGAAAATAGCGGAAGAACGGACCATTCACTACGTGAATTCTTTTCATGACTAGACGGTTAGGCTGTGTTTTTATTATTTCCATCCAGTCGTGGCTCTGACAAATTAATAGGATCACGAAACGTCTTTTGTTCAGTATATAGAATAGCGGATTGTTTTGTAAAATAAATACGTATTGGTTTCAATATAAATTCGATATTTTTAGGTACAGGAAATCGTAAACTTGTGATTTAAAAAGAACAATGTGTCTAGATTTTGGGATTGTTAATGAATACTGAAAGAGATGGCAACTGACGTGTTTATCAATTGGAAGTAACTAGTGCCTCGCCTGTGTCTGATTGCAAATCCCCAGGTGTTATTTAAAAAGTTAAATCGGGATGGTCTCGAGCTGTCCGGATATTTACCATATAATTTCTATCCATAGTGAAATAGTGAATGAAGGAATGTGTAAGATTTTTAAGAACTTGAAAATTAAAGTATACAAAACAATAATTTTGTCTGTTGTTTTGTATGGGTGCGAAACATGGTCTCTCACTCAGAGGGAGGAACACAGATTGCAGGTGCTTGAGAACAGGGTGTTGAGGAGGATATTTGGGCCTAGGAGAGAAGACGATGGGGCGTGGAGAAAACTGCATAATGATGAGCTTAAAAATCTGTACTCATCCCCCAATATTGTCAGGGTGATTAAGTCGGGAAGAATGAGATGGGCTGGGCACGTAGCGCGCATGGATGGGATAAGAGGTGTGCACCGGGTACTGGTTGGGAAACCTGAGGGAAGAGACCACTGGGGAGACCTAGACGTAGATGGGAGGATAATCTCAGGCAGGATCTATGGGAGATAGGAGTTGAAGGAAACTGGATTTTGTTGGTCCAGGACAAGGTCCGGTGGAGGGCTTTGATTATTTCGGTAATGAACCTTCGGGTTCCATAAGCCATCTAATTTGTTAGTTAGACATGATCATCTTCCTGTTGTGCAAGTTCGGTAAGATATCCAGGTAGTTACTACGACAAAATCTTTAATACCGACTATGGTGTGAAAACTTGCCCTCACCCTATGAAAACATCTGGCTTCAAATTTTCCTGCCAGGCCTTCACTTTAATTAGCGAAAGACTAATTTGCTTCAAGGTTTATATCGTCCGTACTAAGTGGTCGGGCTGACACATTTTACTAATTGCCAAGCAGACCGCGTTGTTCAGATCTCGACAGAGTCTCTTCATCGGCCCACAACAATTATACGAACTGTAAATATTATTCTGTATATTTAACGCTAAGCGGACTTAAACGTTACATATGCATGTAGCTTCTCTTCTCACCCTAATTACAGGATCAGCTAGTCAGCTAGTTCCTCCGCCTGTCACAGAACCCAAAGGTTCATTACCGTGTTTACAAAAGTCCGCCATAGAATCGTTCCCTAATTCGAATCAAGGTATATCTTTCAGTTATGTCTAAGAATCGTAAGTGATATCCAAATATTCTTCGCAGTAGTCTTTTTGTTAAATATTTTCAGACCAAGTTTTTTTATAAAATTAAAATTAAAATTTTGTACGTACATAATAATTTTTAGGTGTCAAAATAGAAGATAAATTAAAGCCGGGATAGCTCAGTCAGTATAGTGCCTAGCTACGGGCTGGACGGCCGGGGTTCGATCCCCGACGGGGGCAGAGGATTTTTCCTCTAGCCTCTGCGTCCAGACTGGCTCTGGGGCCCACCCAGCCTCCTCTACAATGGGTACCGGGGTTCTTTCCCGGGGGTAAAGCCGGCCGAGGCGTGATGCTGACCACTCACCCCCATCTAGTGCCGAGGTCAAGGAAGGGAGGAGCTATACCTTCACTCACCCCAAGCGCCTACATGGCGTATAGTGGGACAAACTTTTTTTAAAAAAAACTTTTTATACACCGGATATTTTGGTTCTTAGGTCACGTCTTAATCTTACATGGCCGGTAACGGAGATCATACAAATTATTAATTTTATTCTCTAGCATAATATTTATATGACACTAAATTTTCCATTTTTAATAACTTTCAGAATTCGCAGATTTCAAAGAACCATCTGGTGTTCAGAATGTGAATTTGTACTCACTTCAATGGACGTCGTGGACTGATGCATACCAGACGTTCAATTGAAAATATTTAGTTGTGAACAAAAGATCGTGGGCAGAATTCTGAAAAGTCATTCTTCTATTGTGACACGCTGTGTAACGGTTACTTATTGTACTTATTTGAAAACTCAAGTAGATTTTAATTCCTTCTTAACAGGTATTAAACATCTGTACAGCATCCTATTCACAGAACATCACAGAATGTCACCTCGGCTCGGAACGTCCTTACGTTTCGAGTGGAGATGAAGGCTTCCAGATATTGAAAGCAGCTACGAATGAATTGAATAAACCGACGTGGACAGCCGATAGGGGGTTGCCCTCCAGGTTGAATTTAAACGGGAGATAACAACTATAAACAGAAAATAACCTGTAGCTCAGTAACGTGTCCTGACGGAGTTAGTCAATGATTAAAGAGAAGATCTTTACAATATTTTGCTTGTTGTATCTAAAAAGCTAGTCAGGCTAATTAAAATGTATAATTGTATAACCAACAACTTTTAACACTGAACGGTATTATACGTAGACCATACGCGTTTCGGCCCTAAGGGGTCATCTTCAGTGGCCAGTAAATATGTTATATTTCAATATAAAGCTTCTAAAAATATATAAAAGTACAGAGTTAAAATACTTCTTCCAACTTGTATGCAAACGCTACTGACTGACTGTAATGAAAACGTGAGTCTAATTGGGTAAAAAATGTTTTTAAAAACTGACTAAGTCGGACGTTTAAACAATAAAAAGTTTTTGTTATTCTCACCACATGTCACATTTCACTCCAGGCCTTAATGTATTGTCCGTACTCGTCGTGTGGATGCTAATGTTGTTGCACCGATTAAATCGTAAATGGGTGCGAAACATGGTCTCTCACTTTGAAGGAGAAATATATAGATAGAGGGTTTTGATGAGAGTGTTGAGGAAGATATTTTGACCTGAAAGGGAGGAAGACGGATTTAGGAGAAAATTGAATAATGATTAGCTTCACGGCTTGTATTCCTCACCTGATATTGTTAGGGTGATTAAATCCAGGAGTATGAGGTGAGATATGCAGAGGCATTGGGATGGGGAGGTGTGTTTAAAAGGTACTGGTTGGGAGGCCTGAAGAGAGGAGACCTTCTGGGAAGACCTAGGCGAAGGTGAGAGGGTAATGTAAAGATGGACCTTAGGGAGATAAGAATCGATGGAGCGAATTGGAGGCAGCTGGCTCACGGTAGAGTCCGGTGACAAGCTTTTGTGAACATGGTTATGAACGAAGATTTCTGTCTTCTGGGTTATTGCGCTGTGAGAACCTCAAGTCTTACATGGTTATGAACCTTTTCATAAGGAAAGTAGGCAATTCTTTGACAAGCCAAGTAACAATTGACTTTTCAAAGAATATCCTGCACTATAGAGTGAGGGAGTGAGTGGCGTTTCTGTCTGAGTATTGGCCAGATTCGTTCTGAAACACCGGGCGTTGTAAGGATCGATATAGCTCAGGCAATAAATTGTTTGGATACGTTCTGGACAACGTAAATTTATACAGAGAGAGGTAATTCTGTTGTAATATGACTGTCTGCCGTCTAGATAAGCGTGTTTTAAGTTTGTAAGTATATTTTTGTATTTGGTGTGAATTTCGAAATCTTGTGAATATTTTGGATTTGGTTTTCTGAGCTGTAACGCTGCATAGTTTCGTATGGGTTTGCCAGTTAAGGAAGTAACGAAGAAGGAGGAGTTATGTTCCTCCGAAACTTCGGTAATTGCACGATGTCATAAGCGAGAAGACCACAGTGTTCAATGATTTCTCTGTTAGCCACATTCAGACTGACGGTGTGACCACCCAGCCTCTAGATGAAACCAGGCTGACCACCCCTCACCATCTTGCCATCCAGAACGCGCGAAGCTTTACAGTCACTTATCTGTATGACTTCATGCAAAGGGATAAATTTGCTTTCTCTTAACTCATAAATTTACTTAAGATGGTTAAGTATCGACATTGATGGTCCCAAACCGTCATTCCATCACTTTATCGGGCAGAGTAAAGTTATGTAAAATTAGTAATTGCGAGTCTAATGTCTTATGGTACAGTGTATGAAGCCAAGCATCGTATAATCGCTAAATTCATCCTCTTTAGTGTCCACAAGTCTAATCTGCAGGAGCCCTTTAAATTCTTACGGTTGATATATTAATATTTGTTTTCATTACTTTGTAGAATGGCGGGTTTTTTTAAAAAAAATTAGAATAATTCTTGTTGTTTTAGAAGATTACTAATTATTTAAACGCTAGAAATGAAATGTCTCACCTAAGAACTGGCCAATAACATTTTGTTCTTTACCAAATCGGTGAAAATATCCTACAACCTTACTTTTTGGCAATTCAGTTAATAAACTTTAACTGTGTCTTTGAAAGTGAATGTGACTTCAATTCTTAAACTCTCTCTTTCCCGGAAGCATGGTTATGATGTAATTAATCACGATATTTATTTACTTATTTCATAGTTTTTCTTTTAACATTTTCTTTGTTTATTACTGAATTTGATAAAATCGGAGACACTCGCAGAAATTTAACACGAAGCGTACAATCAAATTCCCTTCCAACGTTTCGAGAACAATTGTTTGTTCACCGTTCAGCCACATTACGCGGCTTATAGACCGAGAATCTTCTACCAACTTCAGTCGCAGCGAAAGCCTCACCTAATACACAAGAAGTGTATAATTGTCCGTAAGTTTTCGCGGATTCGAGTTCAATGTATAACTCACCGGCAACTAAAGTTATATATAAGGAACTTGTAGCATTTCTCTCTGCAGCGCTGTCCTGAAAACCCTGGCTAAATTATACCTCAGTCGCCGAACATAATTTTTAATTCATCTAAAATGACTTACATGAGCATGTAACTAACTCCAAGGAACAAAATACAACTCGGCAAACGGATGGTCTACCATCCTTCGTCTTTTATGGAACCATAAGTTTCATTTCCGTGTTGAGTTCGTCTCGAGGCAGTTGATACCATTCCACTTTCTCACACCCACGCCGTAAGCTAAGGTCGCCAAAGTCGTTACTTTCCTCTCGGGTTTTATAACTTCAGTTTTATAAGCATTTACCGTCTCCTCACGCATGCTTCATGATCCGCCCGTTCGATAACCCTCGTAATATTTGGCGAAAAATACGAATTAAGAAACACCTCACTGTATATTTCTCCATCCTCTTTATTTTCTCTGGCAGGCTAAATTCCTCTTTACAAATGATTTTTTGAAGATTTCTGTCTTCTGGGTTATTGCGCTGTGTAGTCTGGTCGATGTTAACCAACGTTTCAGAGGTCATACTGCCTCCGTCATCAGGGCGACTACACAGCGCAACAACCCAGAAGACAGAAATCTTCAGACTCATCGCCCTGATGATGGAGGCAGTATGACCTCTGAAACGTTGCTAAACATCGACCAGACTACACAGCGCAATAACCCAGAAGACGGATATCTTCATACTCACCGCTGTGAGAACCTCATGTCTTACAAATGATTTTTTAACTTCATGGCTGTAATGCGCAATGAATCAAGGAATTTTAACATCTAAAAAAATTTAAGCTTATATGATCAGGAAAGAAACTTTTCCATCTTCCATAATAATGTAGAGAAATTGTAAGTGATCACGTTCGAGTGTCTTAAGCAATGCAATTGTGCAATTTATTCCCTCCTACATGAGGCTCTCGTTATTAACACTTAACTGCATCTGACGTTTTGCGTAGGTTTCAAGGTTGCCACAACCTCTGCTGTTTGCTGTTCCAAGAGCACTTACGGTAACGCAAAATATTACCCACCGTTTATGGAACCCCAAAGATTAATTACCGTGTTCACAAGAACCAGTCATCGGCCACGTGAATCCAATCGATAACTTTGCATTCTATTTCTTCAAGATTTATTTTAATATTATTCTGCCTTCAATGCCTAGTGTCTTCCAATTACTCTCTACCTTTCAGGTCTGTGTTCAAACATTTTTTCGCCTTTCACTCTCGTATATATTACATGCACCGGCCATCTCATTTTTCGTGATGACAATGTTTCGGTGAACAGTACAAATGATGAAGCTCCTTATTATGTATGCTCCCCGTCGAGCTACTTCCTCTGTCCTAGACAGCCTACAAATATTCTCCTTAACACCCTCCAGCAAACGCTTTTGTTTTATTTACCCATTTAAAATAGATGAATAAATTTTAATTCGTGAGTTGCATAGATGTGGGCCTACCACTGTGATGGCAAATTTGTCTCTCATTTCTCAATTCTCTTCTGTTTTTGGAATTTTATTTCGGAGGGGATATTTTAACATAAAGGTTTGAAGAGTTTAAAACATAACTTAAATTCTACACTTTTTTTAAGTTATTTGTTCATACTTCACAGATCCATGTAACACAGAATCCATCGCGGGTATATTTCAGCCAGGGCGTGAGTCTTCCTTTTTACCAAACTTTCAGACCGGTTCTGAGATCCACCCAGCCTCATCCAGTGCGTACCCAGGACTCAAAATATCTTCTACCCTGGGCTAAGTCACATTAAAAGGGCCTCGATCTACCGCTGGCTGGGCACAATATGTGTATTTTTAACGGTAAACGAAAATTAAGATTTCCAATAGCTATTTCATCAATTTGGGCCCCAAGTTCTGAGCCATAAAACGTAGTGGCATAAGAGAATTTCGGGCCTGGACTAAATTTTTGCAAATCAATTGTCATACAGAACATTTCGGGCTTTCTAGAGCTGTGCTTTCGAAATAT
>NW_019060193.1:117459-128915 GCF_000696155.1 Zootermopsis nevadensis
GGTGATGGATGAATTTAATACCTGAGATAAGTGTACGGGTTTTTATACGCGCAGTCTTGAAACTTTCCGATCGCACCTCGTATTTACAGCCATAGAATGGGACACGGTCTCTTTCCGCACTCTGCCAACAACCTCAAGGTGTGAGGTCCTTTATGAATCCGATATCCCCGCCTGGTCCTTCCGGCACATTTCCTCCAACATTCAAAGAAGAGGGAACAAAGATCTGTTCTGAACTTCTGTCCACAAAAGGGAGATTCATAAAAATAGGCAACTCCTCGTATACTGAAGGAATTTCCATTGCAGGAGACGTCGTTTTGGAAACTGCTCGTATCACGAGTTATTAAACGTACTTACATCATCTGAAGCAAACTGTTTTCTGGACATTATCCATCGTCCAAGATAAAATAAAATGAAATCAATAACCACTACGTTTCGGTGATGGGGATTAGCTCTATCGATTAGGCCAAACAGAATAGGTTTTACCCAAAGACGGAGATAGACTCCCATCTCCGAAACGTCGTGGTTTTATTTATTTTATTTAATCTTGGACGATGGATAATGTCCAGAAAAGAGTTCGCTTCAACAACGCACCATAGTCACAAATTTTCAGTACTGAGATTCATCATCTGTTGATTTTCTGTACCTTCCAGTCAGATACGTGATGCAAGTTGATGATGACTTGAGAGTACGTGGGAGAAGTTATATTCAGCCTGATTATTGATACTTTCACATTTTCTATCGCTGATTTCATCTGATTTCAACGTCAGCAGTTTCGAACTAATTTTACCTAATTACCAGACATTAGTAATAGTAACTTTATAGAACGTGTTTGCGATCAACTGGCATATATTACAGAGTGCATTATCGTTATGACTGTACTCTGGAGAGAGATGTGTGTACCGTTGAAAAGAAGCTCAAGGATCTTCAGAAAAGATACAGATAAAGTTGTCCCTGTGTTTAATTATGCACCACACCATGAAGTCGCGAGGAAGTGTCCCTTAAACCAAGGATTTTCATAAAAGATACAGATAAAGTTGTCCCTATGTTTAATTATGCACCACACTATGAAGTCGCGAGGAAGTGTCCCTTAAAACATTCTTAAGCCTCCACACTAGATGGAGAAAAGTGGTCATATTCACTTTTAGGTCGAATTGTCCAAAAATTAGTCTGTGACCTATTTTTATCTGATTCATCTGGCGAAAGTATTTCAGGGTAGGCAAATGGTCTTTCTCGAGGGCCGCGGATCGGACTGCCTAAGTCAACAAAAGTTCTGTAGTTTAGAAAAGCAGCTACCTATTACGTATTATTCACACTGGCTGAAATAATTTGTAAACTTGATATCTTTACATTCTTATGAAAGTGTCTTCAGCAGTTCATATTCGACTCTGTGTATAATTATAAATTCACCGTGCCGGAACTCACTAATAATTTATCAAATTATGTAAGTGAACAACAACTGACATTTTGAACCCCAGGTGACCCTGATACTTGTAACGTCTGAGAACTTCCGCAATGGGGGAAATAATGACTCAAATGTAACAATTCCAAGGTCACGTGTCCAGCAGGGTCGGTAGTGACTAAGTATTCACCAGCTATATGTTTACTCCGTCCCACGCGCTGACCATTTAGAACAGTTGGCAACACCGTAGAGTTCCACCAATCACAGAACAACATAAATAATTAAATCAGTAAAAAAGAAAGAGAATTTAATGTGAAAGTAAAAGAAAGATTGCGGATGGCAATTGTCTACAGAGAGACGTAATAAGAAAGCAATTTAATCGTAAAAGGTTTCGTATTTCGTATTCAGATTTCAATTTAGAATACGAAAGTTATGTTTCAATGTTGACCTCGTCTTTCGTGATATAATCTTCAAAAATAACAAATATGTCTTCTGTGTCGCCTTTCTTTCCGTAATATTATCTGGTCTGGTTCATTTTACCTGTTGTTTATAAGCGATTCATATTTCGTCGTTAAACTATGACATGGGTACAATGCATGAATCCACATAACCCGCTATCAAATGGATCCATGAAACGTGTTACCAAATTTCGCCACGGCGGTAAGTGATACAAACGACGACGTGGATGTCACATCTTTTAGCTTCTGGATTAATTTAATTATAATTTCAAGAATAATGAAGTATTTACTGCAGTGCACCAACTTATAAGTTCATTATTAACATGGGGGAAACTTTTC
Source organism: Zootermopsis nevadensis (assembly GCF_000696155.1). Next base: position 119,656 of record NW_019060193.1, read on the forward strand.
GATCGTCTGAGGGAAATTATGTGATTATTATTATTATCGTTGTCATCATATTTATAACCCTCTGAGTGAGATCAAAGTTGTGTCAATATATTCCTTACCTTCTTTAGTTGTCTCTCTCTAAAAGTTAGCTGTATCGAGTCAATATCCTAATATTCCTCATGTTCTGTTTATCTTATCTCTTTGTCGTAAATAGTTTAGTTCAGGTTTTCACCGCAGTGCAGCGCATGAAAACAAGCGACTAGGCACTTCCTGTGCGTTGAGGGACGTACACAGACAAACGGGTTTCCAATAGCCGTGTCGTATGAAAGCAACAAAGACTCGTTTCTCACAGAGTTTCACTTGATACTTTGGTTGTGACAAAGTACAGGCGAACTTAAGACAAAGGAAGTGACAAGTCTCCGTGCTTACGTACGTAATTTGAGGTTGAAAACTAAAACTGCAGGAACCTCTGATGCGTTCCGGAGACGGAAAACACTTCGTTATTAATGTCAGCGGCCCTTGATTCGATCTAGAGTAGTGTTTAACGACGAAGTATCTCAGTAGAGAGGAAGGTATTTGTTGCGGGGTTAATTTTCTCAGCGGCTTTGACAAGAGATTCATCAAGAAATCGCGAAGTTGCACAACGTACTGTCCACAGATGACGTGAAAGTCCCTGCGAGGGGAAGTCGTTTCTGGTCGGTGCGGGGGGAATGTTTACTGCCTGGTGGACTAGAGGGCTGCTATTGGTGGGAAGTGTGATACGTCAGAGTTTAAGGCTACTACACAGACTGAAAACATCAAGCAGTTGAGAGTAGCTTGTAGTGAGCGCACTTCTAATGTGTTCTGCGGGTGTTGCGATAATATTCTATATTAAATCACTGTGCCTCTGTGAGGTAATCTTAAAGCTGTAGCCATTAGAACACGTGAAAGCCTGTCGTCTGTTGTTCGTTCAGTGGTTGTGGAACAAATGTTTTTAGGATGGGTCGTCACTCACCGCGAAATCTTGCGCATGCGCGTATATCGAATTCGTAGCAGTGATTTTCTCCTGGTCTGTGGACTATAGTAACAGTAACAAGTATTGTAGGAGCCTTTTACTGACCTTTGTATTAAGGTGAGCGTGCTTTGCAAATTTCTACTAATTACTGACCGGTAACCGAAATGTATAATTTCGTTTTGATCTAGAATTCCACTGATGTCAAAAGGGTTATGATGTGGGGGAATAACATTTTGCTGGATTCTAGGATGTTATACTGTTATTGGAATTGGCTGGAATTGGCAGCCATGACTGAATCCATTGGCGGACGTTTAAAGGTGTTAAACATTCGGTTTATACTGCCAGAGAGTTATTATGTCTCAAGTCTGAGATGTCTGAAGTTGGGGCGTTACAATTTGCAAAAAATTGTATTTTAGACTTTGTTTACCCTCCATATTTAAATAATATTAAAATTTGCCAACAGAACTTAGAAATCTCTCCCATTTGGGTTTCACTGATTCGTGAAGTGCATTGTAAAATCCTAGATTCCTGGACAAAGTTCTTTGTCTTGGATTGGTACCGGCCTCATCTAATTTTATGGATTTTATGGAGTCTTCACGATCTGTCATTCCATCCCTCTCTTACAATGTCGCCGTTGATTTCTTCTGTACTATGCCAACCCAGCAAATTTTCATTTTGTCACTGATAAACGCAATTTATGACTTGGGAGTATCTCACAGACGGGGTAGGTGTCTAACTACACATATCCACGAGTTCTCTTTCCACTGATGGTTGTCGTTGGCCGCTGCTTCTGATGCGGGGACTTCGAAGTCGCAACCAGAGAGCTCAACAACTACGTGTTCCATCCTTCCCCTTTTTACCTAAAGACAGAAGAAGTTCCGAAACGTCGTAATTTTATTGAAATATAGACGATAGACGGAATTCAAATCCCCTCCTTAACATTAATGTAAATGAAAAAATAATTTTCTGATTTTCTTACTTTTCACTAATTGTTACTGTGATCTAGTCTTTACTCTTTTCCTATTATTTATTTATTATTTAGTGTTCTGTCTGACGACAGGTCCATATGAACAGGATCCTTCCATCCTTTTCTCGGACTGGGACCTGTTCATATACGTTCTTGGCAGATGATCCAGAAGGGGTTTGCCATTGCCTTCTTCTGTGTGAGTGTGAATGGAGTAATTGTTGGGATGCCAATGAGGAAAACTCCGTGTTGCCTAGGCCACGGCCTTGCCCAACACAAGTTAGAAATTCGGGCACCGCCGGGAATCGAACCCGAGACCCCAGGATTACAAGGCCAGCGTTTTTCCTATACTCTCAGGATTATCCTAAAAACGCAGTAGCGTTGAAACACTTTAAAATATAACGTGGAGAGTAGACGAGAGGATAGGAGAGAGATATTAGAAAACATTGCTCTTAGAAGGAACGTAGGGCGACGGTAATATAAAATTGCCACCACAGTGCCACTTACATTATTAATAATCCGATTACATCGGAATGGAATTAATGAAAGTCAGGTTTCTGGAATCCTCTCTATTCTGTAGCGCTGTGATATGCTGATATGATGAGATGGAGAAGTCAAATTTCGAAGCAGGGTGCTTTGAGGGGCGTGTTTAAATAGGTACAGAAGTAATTAAACATACCTTCTTCGGAATGCTTCAGATTCTGTCTACGTGAGTATGTTTCGAAACGTGAGACACACCACTGAAACGTTAGCGAAAGTACCAGATCTTATCTCAGGGTTTTCTTAAAATAAACACATAGGAATTAATACAACTGATTATTTATATTGACAATCTTTTGAGTCTCTTATACCACCGTTGGCTACAAAGTAAGCAACCTCGTAGGAATTTGAAATCTTTTTCTTCATTTCTTATAATAATCTTCTGCAGACTAATATATATATATATATATATACATATATATGGTATTTCTACCGGGGATCAAGAATAATTAGATTATTTGCCCTCTGCACTCTTGAGCATAAAACATAAAAATATTATGGGAAATTTCTATACGCCGATGATCAGATTTTAATATCAAACACAGAGGACGAGTTAGGAAATTTCTCAAAGATTTTAACAGACCTAGCGGAATTATATAACATGAAGACAAGGGTTTTTTCTTTTCGAGTTAAAAATATAAGAAAAGTGAAAACTGTTATAGATAATGAAATCTTTGAACAAGTTAAAACATTTAAATACCTACGAAATTTGATAGCAGATAGAAGACAAGAAGAAATGAAGACCCCCCATTGACAAATTATAACAGAATAAATGAAACAATAAAGAGAGATATCGGAAGACAAATGAGGAAAGATATCTTACTGAGATTCTACAATATAGTTGGTAAACCTGCTCTACTCCATGGAAGTGAATGCTGGGTAATAGGTACAGCAGATGAAAGAAGCTGCAAAGATGAGATTCCTGCGACCATTAGTCGGAGTAACAAGAAACCACATTCGGAATGATGATATTTGGCAAGAGCTGAAAGTATAAAATGTAAGTATATAAATAAAAAATGTCCTACAAAATGAAAAGAACATCTAGAAAGAATGCCCCAGGAACGCCTCTCGAAAGACGATATGAAATACAAACCAAAGGGAAGATGAAGCCTTGGAAGACCTAAAAAGAGGTGGAAGGATCAATAGTCTTTGCTTCACAACGGAGAAATTAGTACACAAACCTTGGAAAGGTAGAAGGAGAATTTCCACACTCAGAATTCCTTCGCATGTTCCAGAGTGTCCGTCCCTGAAGATCATTACGTAGCAGTGTTTACCACAGACGTCATCTAGAGGCATTTGAAATCATCTTGACAAGCGTTCAACATCACCTGGACGTCTGGGATCACCTTTGCCTTCACGTTCCACATTACTATTATTATTAACTTCATGGAGCTTGGCTAATACAGAAATGACCCGCCTTTTATGGAAACAAAAGGATCATTGCCTTGTACATAACATCCCTCTGTCGGTCTATACTCGAGTCAGTTAACCCAGTCTATAATCTGCGAAAACCTGTTCCTCTGACATCCATTTTAATATTATCCTCACATCTGTTATTACTCTAAACCAATTACAGAATATTTATCTTTTTAAAAAAGAACGATTTTAAGATCTAGTCTAGATCTACACTACTTCCCTGCAGAACACCTCATGCTGACGTAATCCTAGTTATTTTCTATTGTAATTTAATGTTATTTTATTTGTTTCGTATTTATATTTAATTCGATGTTTATCCGCAATAGACATTTGATATTGACAAATACTTTAATCAACGAACTTAAAGGAATTAATACAATACTCGTCAGATATAGACTCTAGGCCATTGTTTTTCTTTACACACCCAAGGTAACTTATTTTAATTCAAATAGCACCGAGTTTTAAACGATGATGGAAAGGAATGCAGAGTTATGACGGTAAATATGGACATAACACGGCCATAACATTCTATTATTTGCTCAAATTTGGCATCGTGGTAAACAAAGGACTTCATACGTACACTGATTTTAAAGGCCTATGTGTAGATTATTATTCAGACAGAGGAAGCCTTAATTGGCTACGTGTCCCAAAGTCATCCACTGGATGAATTTGTAAAAGACCATAGTAAATGTCAGGAAATGGAGAGAGAACTCATCAGCGGTACATCGCACATATGACGTCATAATTAGTCAGTTTAAGCAAAGTGTGATCGGATTGTGTAGATGTTTGCTGTACACGAGTAGTTGAATTGTGTACGAACTGAATATGACATCAGTGTTACTTATTAGGTCATGGATTTGATGGTAATAAGTGACTTGTTTGTACCTGCGTGTGGTAGAGTGGTCTATCGATGCCTCGACAAGACGGGCCTAGTTAGTCATGACTGAACTTGTGCCTAAAAAAGTGTTCCCGACCAACGTACCTCAAAATCTTGACAATAAATTCTATTTGTGCATGTGATTTAACAATATTCCTCAGAAAACACGCGACTAGTTTACCAAGAGAACCACCTCTGTCAGAAGCAAGTCTGCTTTGACTGAAGGGACATGACAAATTGAGAATGTATTTGAATATAGGAACTGAGGCTCTCAAGGTAGCAAATTTGAATACGGCTGTCTTGTGGGATGTAGCATCGTGTAGTCTGGTAGAAGTTTACCAATGTTTCAAGGTTCCTTATTGTCTCCGTCATCAGGGCGATGATACGACCTGACTACACGGTACACAGATGACAGCCACTGCTAAAAGCATCCAACTTAAAAAATACTTACGTGGTTCGAATTTTATTGATGTTCAGATTTTCTTAAATCATTCGGAAAAAACAGTGGATTATTGTCGCCTTGGTAACGATATCAACGTTTCGGAGGAACAGTTTGCCTCCATCGTCAGGATAGGTTTATCAATGTTCCTTCAAAACGCTGGTAGGTACTTGTAAGATATAAGAAGTGTCACAAACCAGATCACAGTCTATATTTTTTCCTCTGTGGAAACATTTGTGCTCATAAGAACGATGCTGTTAAATGAGCACTTATATGACAAGAAACATCGTGATTTAGAAAGGTCACCTAGTATTGTCAGAATAATGTATCTAGGATAAATATAAATTGGCATGCATCAAGAATTTTGGTAGAATGTTAAAATCGACTCTCGCTTTGTCTCAGCTGTTTTATGTAATCCTATGTGATTTGTAGGCTTATATAAACTGCTGTATTAAATCAGTACTAGGGAATAAATGCAAACAGAGGGAGCTATTAAAGCTGCAGCTGGCTTAAATATCTTGTTGTTTTACTTTATAAGAATTTACGACCAATCACACTGAATCCCGGTTGTACAAGATCACTTTCGGGATCATCTTTACAGAAAAATAACCTTTTTCTAAAAGAGCAGTCTTAATGCAGATCTAACTTCAAAACAGCGCATACAAATTACCGCGCTAGAACATGGCGAATGACTGCAGAGGTACAAGGATACTAAATATTATATGAGTTGTAAAAAAATCAAGACGTGACGAACATAACTTGAGAAGGAAGACGTTTGTCTTCTGGGATGTTGCACCGCGTGTAGATACTGACTGAAGTTTCAGAGGAACTTTCTGCCATCATCATCAGCGTTAAATAATCACCCTAATAAGGTAGTTAATAAGATCCTCTGAAACTTCGATCAATTTCTATCAGTTTACACGGCGCGACAACTCTGAAGACAGCCATCTTCATATTCGTCACCGTGAGAATCTGAATTCTTAAGGCCGGCCATTCACGATCGCTCCATTCGTCCAAATGGCGCGGTGTCGCTCCAAAATTGTACCGTGAATGCGGAAACTGAAGTCCATTGGCGTGGCGTAGTGGGCTCGTTTGGATATTCTGTCGAGCCATAATCCATCCGATCGCTCCATCGTATCGTGAATGGGGGAATCGGCGATCGAGCCACTCCAAATCGGTTCGTGAGTGGCGGAAACGTGGTCCATTCTCATGCCAGTCTGCCACGAGCCTTCGTCCAGTGAAGTCCAAACTTGTATAATGTCGGGTCGTGAGTTTGTTATTGAGGTGATTGAGAAATATAGAGAGTTGCCATGTTTGTGGCAGATAAGTAATGAAGACTATCATGATAAAGCTAAAAGAAGCTTAGCAATGGAAGAATTGGTGGTTTTATTTAAAACCAAAGATCCTACCGCCAACAAAGAAAATTCCCTTAGAAGTTGCTTCAGAAAGGAGCATAAGGACTTAAATTGCTTCTATTTAAGAGCCATTGCTTTGACCACTTTCGTTTTGGTTTCCTCCTTTTAATATACAGGCATACTGCCGTAGCTAGTAACAATTCTTCGTCCATCGCAAACACCACACACTTCACAGAGTGACAACAAACCGCGACTGGCGTGACGCGACCGCGAATGTAGTACCTGTTTGGACGACATCCGTTTGGACGTCATCCATTCGGATGCCATCCATCTGGAGCGATCGTGAATGGCGGCCTTTACGTAAGTTGAGGGTGCTGAATAGTTGTTGAGCAAAGTGTTTGGACCAATGACGGATGAAATATTAGGAACGGTTGGTACAATTGCGTAATGACAACTTCGTCAATTGCACTCATCGCCAAATAAAATTAGGTTTATGAAATGAAGGAGCACACGGCAGGTTTACATGTGCAGATGTACGACACTTTAGTCGGAAAACATTTTATGAAAGAGACCACTTGGGTGACGGAAGATTAGATGAGTAGTTAGTGAGCCTATTAAAAGTCACTTTAGGAAACTTGATGTGAGTGTGAACTTAATTCAATTGGCTCGAAGGAGGATACAATGGCGGGTTTATGTTAACATGATAATGATATTTTGGTTTCCACAAAATGTCTGGAATCTTTTGAAAAATTAAATGACTGTGAGATTCTTAAAAAAGGATTGTAGTACACGAAAGTAATGAAATTGTAGGCATGAATAGAAGAATCTGTAGATCTGGAGATGACTGACCAAGGCAAATAATAAGCTGTAAGAGATTTTTAAGCAGCGTGATGTGCCATTAGGTTCACTGAAATTGTATTTGTCCGACAAGATTTGAACGGAAGAGTGACGAGATTATGAGATGACTCCATCTCAGAAATATGTTCACATGCGATCGATAAAATCTGTCGGCACCGAGTACGTAAGAATGAATACAATCAGACAGCGAAAGTAAGCAAAATGCACGGTGTGTTCGTTCGAGTAATGAAGTTGCTATTCTGATCGCCATACAATTCTGACACAAGAAGATATAAACATAAAAGATTCAGTTTTCACTTGTGGAATGTGTCGACTTGGATAAGTCGTGAGTTTCTCTCGGTAACAGTGCTCAAAAAGGAAGTGAGAGCTCTTTTATTATCGTCGAACTGAGTTACTTTGTAGAATTCCTTCGTGGCAACGACTGTAACTTCGACCTTCTTCCAAGTGTCGTATCACCGTTGCTACGTTAAACATTGTTTTTAAACGAAAAATTTCTTAAATATAAAATTGTGCATATAAACAAAACTGTCTACACTTTAAAAAACACTTCTTGCTAAACGCGTTTTGACCTCATAAGGTATCATCAGTGGCAAAAAACATATTAATTTATTCCATTAATCTATCTATTAAAATCATATAATTCACAAATCAACACTTTGCATAAAAACAGTCATATTTTATAAAACCACACTGAACGTTTATATTGCGTAAAAGTTGGTGTATTATTTTGGAAAAGCGTTTGGCACAAAGTGGTTTTTAAAGTGTAAAACAGTTTTGTCTGTAAGCACAATTTTATATTTAAGATATTCAACGCTGTATGGTATGCAACGTTGTAAGAGAAATTTCTAGGTTAAAACATAATATCACTTACTAGAACCTATGTTGGGGCAGTGCCATTTTAGTGGAGGAACATCGTTGGGAAATATGGACTTCTGCAAGATCGAGTTGGAAACGAGTGACACACATTAGGATCGAAGGGTGGACAGAACTGACTTTGGATCCTTTGCAATGGGGGGACTTTGTCATTAGCGGACTTGAACCTTCGTGTTTGCTAACACAGTGATATTTAATTTAGATCGTTTAAGAATAATACATCATTTGCTCAGGATGTGGGAGCTTTAAATGAAAGTTATGGGAAGAATTAACTGTAGGTGGCGGCTGTAGCCTTCTTTAACGAGCTCTTCCGCCATTAGGACATCGAACGGAATGGTCTTTCAACTTTAACAAACATCTTTTTCAAGATTCTTCTAATGTGAGCTTGCATATGTTATTATTTTTAATTAAGCCTATTTAGGCCTACGCTTTGTTTGCATAACGACGCTTTCGATAAATGAGATTAGGCATTTTTGCAAGAAACCTTTGTTAAGAATGTTGGACTCCGGTACGACATTCAAACGCGTATCTCCCAGAATGAATAAATATTATGTCCTAATTTAATTGTATAGAAGTAAATAAAACAATTTGTAAGCATGCATGCTTCCCGCGTGCATAACCTTGTTTTACAACTTACTTTCACTTTTTGATTAAATTTCTCTAAAACGTAACCAAAAATAATTCTATTTCAGAACATGAAATTTATACTTTACTAACCAACTAGATGGTTTACGGAACACAAAGGTTCATCACCGAATTAACCAAAGCCCTCCACCGGACCCTGTCCTGGGCCAACAAAATCCAGTCTCCTTCAACTCCTATCTCCCATAGATCCCGCCTGAGATTATCCTCCCATCTACGTCTAGGTCTCCCCAGAGGTCTCTCCCCCTCAGGCTTCCTCCCGCCTGAGATTATCCTCCCATCTACGTCTAGGTCTCCCCAGAGGTCTCTTCCCCTCAGGCTTC
>NW_019060193.1:148113-159206 GCF_000696155.1 Zootermopsis nevadensis
CGGACACCCTGTATTTCGTAATGTAATGACTTTTTATATGTTGATACAGTTAGGAATATTTTGTGACAAAATTGAACAGTTTTGAGGTTGAAATCCTTGTCGTTTGTAGGAATTCGTAAAGTGGAATGCAATGTTAATCATTCCCGAATAATTCGATCCTTCTGCCCCGTTTTTCAGTGTTTCCTTGTTTTCTCGCCTAGTGCCGCTCATGACAGCTGATCACGTAATCCTTCTCAGTTCGCAATCTTTGTGTTTTATAAGCCCAGTAGCAAAATATTCTGTCTCTGAGCTATGAAAGCAAAATTAGATGTGTTAAACACAAAAGTACTTATAACCTGGTGACATGCCTGGAAGAGAACGGAGATCATTACGTAAATGGGAGCGTCACTGTATATTAATTGTTTTTTGTGTTCATGGCTTATTTAAGCTCGCTGCCAATAGCGCCGAACGTCGGGCTGAAACAGGGTTTATATGGAAGGAAGCTATCGACGTTTGAACCGGACCTCTAGCAGAAGCCAACCGCTCGGCTGAGACGTTCGGTGAGAAGCATCTTAAACACAAATAAGCAAAGCTGTCTCACTATACATGTAGGGGCTTTGACCTCGGCACTAGATGGGGGTGAGTGGTCAGCATCACGCTCCGGCCGGCTTTACCCCCGGGAAAGGACCCCGGTAACCATTGTTACGAGGCTGAGTGGGCCCCGGAACCGGTCTGGACGCAGAGTCTAGAGGAAAAATCCTTTGCCCCCGTCGGGGATCGAACCCCGGAGAATGTATACTGGGTTTGGGCGGGCAAACTAGAAGGAAAGAGACCTGGGTTCATCTGACTCAGGTTAGGGACCAGTGGTGGGCTGTTGTGAACACGGTAATGAACCTTCGGGTTCCATAAAATTTTGGGAATTTCTTGAGTGGATTAGCGACTATTGGCTTCTCAGGAAGGACTTGGCTCCATGGAGTAAGTAAGTTACGGAGACAACGATCCAGTTTAGTTCCATGAATGACTGTAAATTTGTACCCTTTGTGCAAATATCAGTTTTTCAAGAAGGAGCCGAGGTCTTTCAGACGACGGGGTGAGTCCCCCTTCCTTCTTGTGTTGCCAAAAGCAGATATTACCATAAAATATAAGCAGTCATATTTATCTCATTAAGTTATTTCGGCTTGAAGATTTCCATTCTCTGGGTTCTTGCGCCGTGTAGTCTGGTCGATGTTAACCGACGTTTCAGAGGTCATACTGCCTCCGTCATCAGAGGATGAAGATTTCTGTCTTCTGGGTTGTTGCGCTGTGTAGTCTGGTCGATGTTAACCCACGTTTCAGAGGTCATACTGCCTCCGTCATCAGAGGATGAAGATTTCTGTCTTCTGGGTTGTTGCGCTGTGTAGTCTGGTCGATGTTAACCCACGTTTCAGAGGTCATACTGCCTCCGTCATCAGAGGATGAAGATTTCTGTCTTCTGGGTTGTTGCGCTGTGTAGTCTGGTCGATGTTAACCCACGTTTCAGAGGTCATACTGCCTCCGTCATCAGAGGATGAAGATTTCTGTCTTCTGGGTTGTTGCGCTGTGTAGTCTGGTCGATGTTAACCCACGTTTCAGAGGTCATACTGCCTCCGTCATCAGAGGATGAAGATTTCTGTCTTCTGGGTTGTTGCGCTGTGTAGTCTGGTCGATGTTAACCCACGTTTCAGAGGTCATACTGCCTCCGTCATCAGAGGATGAAGATTTCTGTCTTCTGGGTTGTTGCGCTGTGTAGTCTGGTCGATGTTAACCCACGTTTCAGAGGTCATACTGCCTCCGTCATCAGAGGATGAAGATTTCTGTCTTCTGGGTTGTTGCGCTGTGTAGTCTGGTCGATGTTAACCCACGTTTCAGAGGTCATACTGCCTCCGTCATCAGGGAGATGAATATAAATCTTCATACTCACCGCTGTGAGAACCTCAAGTCTTACATAATTTCGCCTTATTTCGCGTACAGTATTGATCATTTGGGTTAAACCATGAACCATTACCTCGTTGTATGAAGTGCAGTACCTCGATGGTAATAGTAATTTCGTCCGTTTGTCATGTGTTTTGAATTCTTAAGTAGCTGTTCCGTCCCTCGTTTATATTATGAAACTTGTAGTTCATGCTGTTGTGTTGCGGGGTAACGGGGCCCAGGATAGAAATTCGAACATGCTTCAATCAACAGAACAGGTGGCCAGTGAGATCGGGGGAGGAATTGAAAACCGAGACTTCGAAAATCAAAGTGGACATTTGTGTGACAAGCAGTAATGAGCAGTTTCATATTTGCTTACATATCAGTGTGTTCACAATTAATTTAATTACGTGAACACTTTATAACATTCGATATTTACCTAATCATAATTTAACCTGTTTGTCATTGGTTATGCAAACTTCGAATAGGATGGCAATGATTTCTGTATTTTAGAATGTTCCCGCTCTTTGGAAACTCTTGGTGTAGACGTTCTGGACGAAAATGTGTGACACAGATGAATGTTCTCGTCGAGATGATTGGGGCATTGATGCCGGCGGTAAATACAGAAGTAGACTCAAGCAGCCAATTGAGACCACCGCTCTATATATTTCCCCATTCCAAACTCGACTTCTTTGATTCTGGAGTGAGGTAATGTATCCATATATCGTCACAAGTCACCATTTCCTTTAGAAATGCTCTACACTCGAGTTCAGTCCGATTCAGATGGTCTGAAGACACAGAAACACGTTGTGCCTTCTAGTCGAATGTCAGCATCTTTTGGACCCATCGTGCACACACTTTCTTGAAAAATGACTGTTCACGAATAATTGATGTTATACCACGCACTTTAATTCGCATGTTTTCCAAAATCACCTCAACGTGTCTATTGTTCATGTCTGTGACACGTGACCATGTGGTCGGTTGGCGAACTATTCACGGCCTTCCGAAAATTCGTTGCTTCAGCCATACACTTTCAAATTTGAGCACTTAACCTCCGGAGAAATTTCTCCAGAAATTTAATTATACAGCGTTGTTCTACGGCTGGAGTGAGAAAATTGTCCGACGCCATTTTGTGATCTTCTAATGCGAACACGCCGTGTGTATGGGAATGAGAACAGTGTTGCCACCATCTGCCAAGAAGCTTATTTTCGTCATTCTGGTGCAGACGTATTTTGGTAAGAAAAGCCCGTTAGACCCAGAACCAACGTAGTATTTTCAAACATCTGTAACCAGACATGACCATGCAAGTGGTTCTAGTATCGATGCCACCTCATATGTTTGTTTGGCCGCTGTGTTGGTATTATCAATCGTAGAAAACGCAAAAGTATGATTTTAAGGTTCGTCTGCAATGGCATAACGTCATAACCAAATTTTATCAAAATCCGTCCAGTGGTTCTCGAGTTAAATGATGCAGAGAGACGTGACCAGATCTTTTGCGTTTATTTCGTGCGTACATGCAAATAACAGATACGGGAGTCGCTGTTTTTTTTAGTGTTCATAAACGTTCTTGGCAGATGATCCAGAAGTGGTTTGCCATTGCCTTCTTCTGTGTGTGAATGGAGTAATTGTTGGGATGCCACGGAGAAACCGGAGGAAAACTCCGTGTTGCCTAGACCACGGCCTTGCCCAACACAAGTTATAAATTCGGGCACCACCGGGAATCGAACCCGAGACCCCAGGATTACAAGACCAGCGTTCTAACCGCTAGACCACCCCATCTTATTATTTATTTAGTGTTCTGTCTGACGACAGGTCCATATGAACAGAATCCTTCCATCCTTTTCTCGGACTGGGACCTGTTCATATACGTTCTTGGCAGATGATCCAAAAGTGGTTTGCCATTGCCTTCTTCTGTATGTGAAAAGCTGCAACCTGTGGTTTAACTGCCTTGGTGGTATTTTCTGTTTATTATTCTGTTATAACCGATGCCCAGAAGAGAATGACGAGTGGATTTTATTCGACATGGTTTCAAATAATTTACAGCTGTTCATGTGATCTTTGTTTTTCCCTCGTTCTGTGTTAATGAAAAGAGAAACGTGTTGCATAATTTCGTACTCGCCCCTTTTTATACATGAAATGCGGTTGGTGACGTAGGCATGTGATGAAGAAACACGTCTACGAACAGCGGCGACACGTGATCTACTCCAAATTTGAGGCTGGATTTAATAAAGACAAAGGACTCACTGTCTCCTGATAATCACGTGTGTGTGTTACTTGCTATTATTAAATGACTTTCATTTTAATTGATAATCAATCCACTGTTTGTTATTCCGGGATGGGGCAGGGTCTGTCCTAGTCACCAGACGCGATTTAATATGCGTATGACTGATGATTTTGTAGCCACGTTACTAATGCTGATTGTGTTGTACGTCTATCAGAAGAATACGGCTGTAGACGTGATTGAATGATTAATTGGCCGACAGTTGATTCGTCGACACTGTCTCATATTTGTGGAGTGTTCATTTCGGTTCTGTTGTGTTTTCTTACACGTCTTTCTTAAACATTTAATTTACAAGAATAAATTGAATACAAGCCACGTGATATCAATTGTGTAATGTACAGAATATTCTATACATATTTTTACACATTGGTTTGTTACTGCGTGTTTATTTAAGAACATTTAATAATTAAATTAATTTATTTAAGTGCTTGACAACAGCCAAATAAAGCGAATAACAAACAAGCACTAACTTCAGTACAAAATAAAATATAATTATAATATTAATAATAAAAGTAAAATATTACAAATACAAAAACAAACTATAATTGTACAATATTATTAATGATAATAATTTAGTTAAATCATTTATTGAATTATAATTCAAATGAATATAGAGTAAACAAACCAACAACTATTAACACTATAATAGACACTATTGCCATACGCGTTTCGACCTCAAGAGGTCATCATCAGTGGCATCAGGGAAATTAATTCATTTAATCAAATGATTTAAACTGGATTCAGATATTTGACAAAATATTCGAAGCGACCTTTTCATTTTGATTCTGAATCCAGTTTGAACCATTTGACTAAATGTATTAATTTCTCTGATGCCACTGATGATGACCTCTTGAGGTCGAAACGCGTATGGCAATAGTGTCTTATTATAGTGTTAATAGTTGTTGGTTTGCTTAATACTATATTCTAATACACTACACGGTATGCAAAGTTTTTAAAATCAAATAAATGAGCTAAATAATATGCCTAAGTAATATAATAATTAAATTAAAATCAGTTCAGTTTTAAACAATATTTAGATAACATAAAAAATTAAATTTTATTACAAATTAAAACGGTGAAATGAGAACAAATATTATTGTTTAAGAAGCTGACTGACATCGGTAAGCAAAATACGATCTTCGTTAAAGATGTCGATGGTTCTACAGCTGAGACTAGAAAGTTTCAGATCTGAGAATTGGACCCACTAGTAGGCATTTTGGCGGATTAACACTGAAAGACTGCATCCGTTAAAAATACAACCACGGTGTCAGTCTAATCATTCCATCGCAATTTTAACTTTGCAGTTTTGATAAATCATGGAATAAGTCTGTATATGTCGGTCTGTTTACAATAATTTACTTGTTAGGCGATAAGGTATACTCGTAAGACTTCTTCAGAATTGCAAATCCAGAATTCAAGAAAAATTCAAATGGGAAATAACGAAACATTCGCTTTGTGCTATCGACCTTGTTCATGACGCAAAGTGGCAAAGTCAGTTACCATCGACTCTTAAACTATCCCGTTAGTAAAACAGAATGGAAGTTTTAGATTCGTGTTTGGCGGTGCTTTAAATGTGTGCACGAGTGTTTCCACGTCATGCTTGAGAGATTAACACTTTGCAAAGACACTTAATGTTTTCGTATGATATTCATTGTTCCTTTTGCAGATCTTTTTTTCGTTTAGTGTTGCTAAATGTAGCCGTGGTTTTGTAAGCTCTCGAGTTTGCTTTCCGTATAAAAACTAAAGATGGAGAGACGATGAATGACTGACACAACCAACCACTGAACCCGATACAAACCAGTGGACCAAGAAGTGAACGAACTAAACTAGTTAACCAACCAGCCAACCAACCAACCGAGAAACCAAGTAAATAAGCAAACCAGCCAACGAAGCAACCAACAGACTAACGTATCCAACGAACGGATTGACCAACGAACCAAACAGCAACCAACGGGCCACTTAACCAACCATCAAACTAGACAAATAATGAAACAACCAACCACTGGACGAAGAAAGCAACCAACCAACTGACGAACGAACCAACGAACCAAGGAACCCACCGACGAACCAACAAGGCAACGAATTAACCATCCATCATTGAACCAACCAACCATCGAATGAATGAATGAATGAATGAATGAACGAACCAATTAACCGACTAACCAACGAACCAACCAACGAACGAACCATCCATCATTGAACCAACCAACCATCGAATGAATGAATGAATGAATGAATGAACCAATTAACCGACTAATCAACGAGCCAACCAACCAAACCAGCAAACAACCGACTAACAGTCAAAGAAGCAACGACCCTAACAACCAAAGAACGAACCAGTCAAGCAGCTGTGTTTATGCCAATTCTTTGCTTTGATTTATGTAATTGATGAGGGAGGGAGTGAGGGGAAATGGTTGGGAAAGTTACACAACGAAATTTTTGGTGTATTTTATGGAGAGACTATGGGTGTGAGCAACAAACCTAGAAACCTAGAAACCAACCAGTCATCCGTGATTATAAAGTTTCTGGGTATAGTAGTCTACAACGCTCCTTTGGGAAAATGAAAACGCCAGCGTCCACATTTACGAGAGCGAACGGCGAGTCGAAATCCAAACAATGCAAAGAGTTGAGTGTTCGAATTCCGATGACTCACTGGTGTTTTTATCGTCTATATAACGGGGTACGTGACTTCCATTAAGGAACGCTAGTGACAGGTGGACTGGTGACCACACTGCCTGTTGTGCGTTTTCAAATGACTGGATCCTCGGTCCGTCGAGACGAATTCCACTAATAAATAGAACTTAAATAGGCCACGATGTTTACTTTTCATATGCTCAATCAGATTGCTCACAGTGCTGATTCACATCTGTGATTTATATAGTGTTTTAAAATTTGCTGCTGGTTCAGATCAAAATTCTGCAGGTACTTTTATTACTTCTGACGAATTAATTTCTGTTTCCCGAAATCGCAGTATCTGTTTATATGTGCATTCCAAAAGAAGTAAGCAAAACTCCTTTGTTTGCGTCATGGAGTCACAGCTTAATTTCTTTGTCAGGGAATTTAATGTAATGATATGTTTACAGATCGTAAATTAATTAACCACGAAGCAAACTGCGTAATTTATATTATGTTATATGTTACGAGAGTAAAACTTGTTCTCTAATTCTGAGGGAGGAACATGAGATACACGAGCATTAATAATAATTAATTAGTGTTCTGTCTGACGACAGGTCCATATGAACAGGATCCTTCCATCCTTTTCTCGGACTGGGACCTGTTCATATACGTTCTTGGCAGATGATCCAGAAGTGGTTTGCCATTGCCTTCTTCTGTGTGTGAATGGAGTAATTGTTGGGATGCCACGGAGGAAAACTCCGTGTTGCCTAGACCACGGCCTTGCCCAACACAAGTTATAAATTCGGGCACCGCCGGGAAT
This sequence comes from Zootermopsis nevadensis, assembly GCF_000696155.1. Next base: position 155,739 of record NW_019060193.1, read on the forward strand.
CGAACCCGAGACCCCAGGATTACAACCAGCGTGGCGTTATACAATTATATTTAAACATATTAATAATTTGTATAGATCGTGGAAGCTGGTAAATGCTTACAAAGGTTCAGTCTGAAGAATTTCTGAAGGGACGAAATTATTTGGGAGATCTAGTCGCAGGTACAGGATTATATTAAAATGGACCTTAATCAAAGGGACGCGAGTATACAAACTGGAGTCATTCTGTCACGTTTGGGGCCAGTGAACTTAGGTTCCATAAAAGTCGGGATAATTTCATTGCCAGCTGAGCAACTGAACGAGGACTGTGCTCCGTGAATCCGCCACCACATTAATTTGCTATCGCAGCAATCCCACTTGAGAGCTAGGCATGTTCTGGCAGATGAATCACGCGCACAGTCATGTCCATGATCATTTCATTTCCTCCAGCCACAGAGGAATACAAGATGTCTCTTGCCGTGTCCAGTTGTTCACGTGCTCCCCGGCGAGCGAGATAAACATAGGAAATGCGGAAATGCTGAGCAACTAGTAGTTTGCAAATATAGCAAGTGGTAAGTGTTGTGTGATCAGGAGCTGTATCAATTTTGGCAGATGTACCTGCTTGTCCAACTCTCTCTCTCCTCCAGTTTCCGTCCGTCTTAATCTCATTGTGGCTGCTGTGAGACCGGAATAGGTGAGTGTATAAACCGATGTATGTCCATCGCCGTCTTGTCTGGGGCAACGCACTATACGAGGTGCTACCCGAGACTCAAGAACGCGGCCTCTCGCCTTCATGGCTGTTGGCACACTAATTCACAAAGGATACTACTCGCCCCGAACTTTTGGGTAGCACCTCGTATATATTTTAATCCACGAAGTGATCAATTTAAACAGTTTATTGCTATACTGTGCTACGACAGTAGAAAGTGTAAATGTGACATTCTTCTGTTTTTGACGAGAAAACGTCTTTAAAATCGATGACAAAATGAGCGACAGTTTCTGTCGAAGTAATTTCAAACTTCAATAACTCGGCTAAAAATAGACATAACGCCGCGATCTTAGTCTCGTTTTAAAGAGGAAGGATGAAAGTTTGTGCCAGTACCGCCCCGACATTCGTGGCAGCCGGACGTCGCGAACTGCGCACGCGCAAAGTGAACCCAAGATTTTCGACTTTCCGGATTCGACACGTGTCCATAAACGGGACCATATCTCAGAGACTAATTATCCAAAAGTACAAAAAGAATTACAAAAATGTTTAATTTTCAATATACTGTTCACGATTGACGTTTTCACGAAAATAACTGCTGCAGTGTCCGACACTGCCTATCAATTTTTTTGAACAAAAATAAAACCGAATTTGATATTTGTTGATATTAATGCATAGTTCCTTGCCTTGACAAAGGAGATATTTAATAGGCGTGATTCTCGGGGGAAATATTCAAGTAACATAACACGACTGATATTTTTAATTGTTTTTCTCTTGTTTTGAGGTGTTATTTTTATTTGTAGCTTTCAAATTCTACGGTGCCCCAGACTGCCACAACTGGTAAGACGAGATCCCCCCCATGCTGTTCGTGTGTTCTGATAAAGACGTTTGAATTTCAACTAATTTGTTGTAGTGTTGCAAACTAATCAGAACCGTTATTAAAGAAATGTTTGTTCTTATTCTCAAATTAGGTGGGATAAAGAATAAAAATGGTGGCGTAAGTTATTATCATTTTGTTCTGATTATGAACTGTATTCATTTTTCCAAAATGAACCCCGTTTCTCTTTCAAGTTATGTAGAACTTCGATGGAATGTTTGAATTCATTCACTCGCTGTCGATCCATAATTAGACAATACAAATTAAATTAATTTAATTTTACAGTTGATATAAATACCGATTTAGCTCACTAAAACTGAGTAAGCTAATATTTTGATAAGAATAAACAATCAAAGCAGCTGTTATAATACCGTAACTGACATGGTGCTGTCTGTCAGACCGCTAAAAGGTTTATTTTCAGAATAAATCACAATCTAGAAGCTCCAGATTTCTCTCTAGCTCACCTAGCAACAAGCGGGAGAATTCAGGCGGTCTGACGACCATTACTGTTTAAACTATTTACAGGGTTTGCACTCGGAATGTACTGTCCACAGATGACGAGAAAATCCCTGCGAGGGGAAGTCGTTTCTGGTCGGTGCGGGGGGAATGTTTACTGCCTGGTGGACTAGAGGGCTGCTATTGGTGGGAAGTGTGATACGTCAGAGTTTTACGCTACTACACAGACTGAAAACATCAAGCAGTTAAGAGTAGCGTGTAGTGAGTGCACCTTAATGTGTTCTGATAATATTCTAGATTAAATCGCTGTGCCTCTGTGAGGTAATCTTAAAGCTGTGCCCATTAGAACACATGAAAGCCTGTCGTCTGTCGTTCGTTCAGTGGTTGTGGAACGAATGCTTTTAGGGTCGGTCGTCACTCACCGCGAAATCTTGCGCATGCGCGTATATCGAATTCCTACCAGCGCTTTTCTCGTGATCTGTGGACTGTACCATGAACCTCAACAAGCCATTCTCACGTGTTTCATGACAAGAATTATTCGGTTCCTAGCTTTTCATATCTCATTTCTAGGTCGAGTTACCTGTTACTGTTTTATAATTGTTTATGAACTTGGATGAATGTGGAAGATTGATTGAGTGCAGGGGTAACCAACCTGTGGACCTAGCAACATTTTTATGCGGCGTCTCACATGATTTGGGAATACGACGAGAGCAAAAGTTTTCCGCTGGTGACCAGACAATCGCAAATACGGTTTGAATTTGCTGTGGCAGTTATAACTGAAGTTTTGTAAAATTAGCTATGACTTGTTGGAAGCTAATAATCATCGACTTCACAATAAACTTAGTTGTGGGGAGAAACAGGTTTTATCAGTTTTTAGGCAAATATCAAGTACACTCGTTTACAGAAATACAATTACCACATCATTAATGTTTTTGTGGGCCCCGACAAGAACATGAATAGTTAATTTGGTCCGCGGTATTGAAAATGTTTCCTATCCCTACACTCATGGTTTTTGTTAAATGAGTGCAATGCAACAAATCAGCCGAACAAAGAAGTTTTAATGACACGACGTTATTCCTATGCTGGAGTTCGATTTAAAATTCCCGCAGAAGCATTAATTTTTAGAAAATTATCTGTGAATTTGTTCCAGTATCTACCAAACTTTAAGTCTGCATAGTTCGTGATGGTTTTGATGATCTCACGCACGCACGGTGTCTAAAAAAGATATACACGTAGCAGAAACTTTCGTGGCCCCTTGTCAGTAAGTTGTTCACCGATGCTAACTGTCACGAAACTGTGGTCATTTTGAACACCAATGCTGACGTATGTAATGGTTTGGTTCATTAAAATGTCTTCATTTCGTTAATTGAATGTGTGTATGCGTGTCTTTGGGATGTACCACATTGGGCTTCAGGTTGACGGAACCTGAATAGTAACTATTGTGTAGTATGCC
>NW_019060196.1:26029-54427 GCF_000696155.1 Zootermopsis nevadensis
CTTTGTCGGGCTCGGAATGATCTGTGTGCCCGGACAGGGTCGAGTCCATATGATAGTAATTCACAATTGCAGCTTGAGCGCGGAAATCATCGAAGCCAACCGCTGTAGCGACGTACTGGCACAGCGTGGCCAAATCTTGAGGGAAAGGGTCACGGGAGTCTTCGCTGTACTTCTGCGAAATAAATTAAATTATCCATTTAAATTCACCAGGACAATTTGCTTATACCAAATATATTAATCTGCATAAACTTTAAAAAAAAAATGACTTGCTATTATTAAGCATGCGTACTCTACAAAACATTTGTCTCATTATGACTTTGACTGTCCAAAACATGTTATGTTTAAGGAAAAACATTTAAAAGTTGCTCTGCTATCTGTAGAATGTCACATCCAATAAACTTCAATATCACACGCTTACAAACTCCCATATTATTTTAAAACTGCAAGCGTACGCAAGCATAAAATACATTCATATAATTTAAAACTGGTCACACCTTTTCATTTATATAATATTTTACAATTTCATATAAAAATTGAACTCATAAGCATTATCTAACAGAAAGGCAATAAACAGGAGCAACAGACGACATTTTAAGATTAAAAAATAAATAATCTTAAAAAGCAGAGAAGTGTAAAATATATCGAGGTCGCTACGATTTACCACAAAACAGCAGCACGGGCCAATAAGATGACAGAACAGGGCTGAATAAATGTCTCACTGCCGTCAACACGCTCAACATAGTTAAACTAACAGACACACATAATTAATAACCTATTTTAACATCTTCCATGTATCAGTGTCGTATATTATATCGCATATCATTTACCTTTGTATCCCAGTTATGATGGTATCCCAAAGTTGCCCATCGTAATTTCTGTAGAAGTATTTTTCCCTTTTCTGCATCTCTGGAATAATTCACAGCAACTAAATTAGAAATATTCTCAGACTAAAGTGAGGTTATGTGATCAACAACATGGCTGCTGTTACAGTTCAGGTATTGAGGTACAATAGGGCAGATATTAATAACCAGGAAATTATGTGGGTAAATGTGACCGAGGTATCAAAGTGGCTAACACTGTAACGAGGCGAACCACGTAAATGATCTGTGACGTTAGCTGAACTCTGTGTGGAATTTGTAGTGTGTGCTTCCAAATCTGAGTTGGCCACTCAGAATTTGCTGATTCCAATTTAAAAATAGCTGGTTACACTTTGACAAAATCACTTTAGTTGGTATCTTTCTCGATTTCGCCTACAGATTAGTAACCTCAGATTTGAAGTTCACATGATACTGAAAATGTTGATTGTGGTCTTTCGGTTGTAGGTCATTGCCAACATTTCTGATGAATGTACTGCTTCCAGTTTAGATGCTGCGGTCTTTTGTAGGCAACAGATTCCTCCAAAAGGTTTGTGGCCACCTACAAGAGGGCGTGTTGTCAGAACCTAGACCACAATCAACAACAAAAAATTGAAGTTGAGGGAAGTCAGCCCAACCTTTGGCTAGCAGCGACTATGAAGAATATTACTCTGTAAATAAAGTTTTGTTGTTACTTACTTATGTATGGTATCAGAGAAATGTATACAAAATATTGGTTAAAAATTCTTGGGGAAAGACATGAGAGGATAATATTAAAATTCATCTTAGAATTGTGGGTTATGAGGCTGTGGAATGGATTAAACTGGCTTAAGCTACAGCCTAGTTGCAGGATTTTGTGAATATCATGAACATTCTGTTTTATTTTAACAAAATGAACACACTATCTGGCAACCACCAAAAGGATCCTGTACCCAGGCTGTCATTCCGCTACTTACTTCAGACACGTGTCCCACCACTTCTGTTCATCTTCCAGGTCTCCATGTTTGTCAAGGTTTAGTTTCTGTGGCTTACAAGTGAAGTCTTTCAGACAGCGACAAACCCAGTATCTCTGTCCAAAGGCAGTGAAAGGGTTTGGTATAAACAACAAACCTGTAAAATTAACAGCAGAACTGTAAAGACTTATTCCATTCTCAGAGCCCAGTCTGAAATATGTTCTTGTTTATTTTGTTAAATATAAATCATAAAGTTTCAAACAACAGAGAGAACTAAAATTTATACCGTATTAATCTTTGTATGACAACCATTTTTGAGTAAAACTACTCATAAAGTATGACATATTAGACCAACATGATTAAATAAGCCTGAGGATGTTCTGTGTACAGCCCCCAGTAAATCAAGACTTCCATAAATTTTATGGAACCTAAAGTTTCATTACCACAACAGCCTGCCAATGGTCCCTATCCTCAGACAGACAAATCCAACCCACAGCCTCTCACTTTATTTCCCTAAAACCCATTTTAATATGATCCCATCATTTAAGCCTCAGTTTTTAAAGTGGTCTCTTCCCTTCAGATTGTCCAAGCAAAATGCACTTATCATAAGTCATAAGTCTTGATTCCATGTGGGATGCCATTTTGCATGATGATATAGTCTGCTGGCTAGATTTTATGTAGGTGGAGAGGGGTAGAACTGAGCAGAGCAAGGTGAGACATGCCACAAGTGGTGAATGTTAAGACAAGGGACATCATATTAATGGTATCTGAATATCAATGTAATGTTCCTACACAAATTTAGTTTCTTAAATTGGTGTTTAGTGATAATTGTTTCCTTCTGGTATATCACTGCATTCAAGACAATATCCCAACAAACTGTAAGAGCTGTACCATGCTTGTTGGTAAATTCATATATTTTCCATTCGTTGATTGGCTTCAGGCCCAGTTGACTGTCTCGAACCGTATGGTTGCATGTTGGATTCGTTCTTCTCGTAATTACCTACAATGAACAAAAAGTAATCTCCTTTAATCGAATCTTGTGCTTGTATAACCTCTCTCAGAAGACAACCTATTTCACTTACTGTATTATCAGGGAAGTTTTGGTTGAAGTCTAAAACTCCTGACAGATCAGGCGGAGGATGTCGTCTTTTATAGAACTTAAAATCATCTTTAAACATGCCAATTCCCAAATCTATGAAAAGCTAAATAAATGCACAACATAACCTTACAGATGCAGATCAGAAGTACCAACATTACATCACTTCCAGTTGGGAAGAAATTTCCTTCAGTTCGTGGTCTGTACCGAATATTAGCGGAGCTCACCGATGATTTCCGAGTAGGAAAAGTGAAGTCAGCTGACTGAACTCGTGAATTTCGAAGTAAAAATGTCGGGAAAAGACAGGCTGCCAGTATTTCCTTCCAGAGGGTATTTAAACTTTATTTGTGTGTTATTTTAATTGTAAATCTTTGCATTGTCATGCGATCTTTTATTTAGGGCTGTAAAAAACATTTATTGTACGTAATTTTAATTAATGGGTGTACCTGCCCATCTCGTTCTGCAATGCTGAAAATAGGTCTTGTAAATACTGTACACTTCATGATTATAATAAGTTCATTCCATACCAGTAAGAAAATGACAATTACTTTTTGTCATTAGAGCCCAGACATTAATGAAGGCCAGGCTGAAAGGGGCCCAGAAAGGTCATAGCCTGCTCAAGAGGAAGGCAGATGCCTTGCAAATGAGATTCCGACTGATACTTGGAAAAATCATTGAGGTGAGACAGATGTGGTGTAAGTTTTAGTTTCCCCCCCCCCCCCATGGTGTCGTGATCGTCTAGCGACTAAATTGAAACACAGGTAAACGACACCACCGAGTGAAAAGATATTGTGTGTGTGAGACTAGTGAAAAAAAAGTCCTATTTTCCTCAGTTTTTCCAAAACGAAACTGAAATTGTTTATTTTAGCAAGTTCCCTATGAATTGGGATGAAACTGTGTCTGTGTGGAACTCAGCCTTCAACAGGCCCTTTGTCCAACCCCCATATGATACATGAGTAAATATTGAGCAGTGGTGGATTGATATTGAGAGGGGAAAGCTACAGGACTACAGCTGTCAGAATTGCCACTTTGTAGGCCACAAATCCTAAATGGACTAACTTGAGTGCGAATCCAGGCTTCCATGTTGAGAAGCTGGCACCTTCACAGCTGGTTGTAGTTGCCTAGGAACCAGAAAGAGGGAGACTTATTTTCACAGTTGTGTCCGATGTATTGATCGTCTGAATCCGTTTCCTTTCAGACAAAGACACTCATGGGAGAAGTCATGAAGGAGGCCGCTTTCTCGTTGGCCGAAGCAAAGTTTGCAACTGGTGATTTTAATCAGGTTGTCTTACAGAATGTCACAAAAGCCCAGATAAAGATTCGTACAAAGAGAGATAATGTGGCAGGTATTTACAAACTTTATTCTTGCATTTTATTAACTAATACAGAAAAAGGGGCGGTGAGTCTGAAGATTTCTGTCTTGTGGGTTGCTGCGCTGTGAGGTCTGGTCGATGTTTACCGACGTTTCAGAGGTCCTTGCTGCTTCTGTCATTCGGATGATGGAGGCAGCAAGGACCTCTGAAATGAAGGTAAACTTCTACCAGGCTACACAGCGCAGCAACCCAGAAGACAGCCATCTTTCGGAAAGATCGTTCCGCTAAAGATAACTTCGTGGCCTCAAAATATTTTCCAGTATCTTACGTTGCTTTTATATATTTTTCCCAGGTGTCACTCTGCCAGTTTTTGAGAGCTACCAAGATGGTACAGATACTTACGAACTGGCTGGTTTGGCCCGTGGTGGGCAACAGTTGGCAAAACTGAAGAAAAATTACCAGAGCGCTGTTAAATTGTTGGTTGAATTGGCTTCACTGCAGACATCTTTTGTTACTCTGGATGAAGTTATAAAGATAACGAATAGGAGGGTGAATGCAATTGAGCACGGTAATACCTGTTTACTATTTATTTATTTATTCATAAGCGTTCTTAAATGTTAATAGAAAAACTATTATTGGTAGAAGTGGTGACATGTTCGTTGCCTTTTCAGTTTTGTGGTGCAATTATAATGACGGTGAATAACTTGAAGACAGAAGTAATTAATTACAGCTCTTATTACTTTGTAAATTAGGACGTCAGTCCATAGCAATCGCGTCATAATGTCGCGATTTAATTCTCTTAATTGTTCTATCCCAGTCATCATTCCACGTATCGAGAAGACGCTGGCGTACATCATTTCTGAATTGGATGAACTGGAAAGAGAAGAATTCTACAGGCTCAAGAAGATCCAGGACAAGAAGCGGATTGCTCGTCAGAAGGCCGAACTGAAAGCGGAGAAAATGAAACTCCTAGCGCTTGAGAACAGCGTAGACGTGGATGCACCGAGCATGTTAGACGAGGGAGACGAGGACCTTCTCTTCTAGACGTAACTGAGAGGACGCGTGTGGACACATAATTAACGCTGATAAAAATCTGTAAGGAAAGGTTGTCTATTAGGTTACGGGCAAAGAGGTGACCTAAATTCTCTGAGAGCAAACTCTCCAAGGAAGTTCTTGCAGTATTTGGTATTTGTGGTCGCTGTAGCGCGTAACATTGTCTGTCACTCATGCATGTGGTTTATTTCTTATAGATTAATTTGGACGTCACAAACGGGCCGTTACAGTGTCATATCCATTCATTTTCTGTTCAGTTAATTCCATAACCTAAAAGTAATTATGTCTGAACAGCGTCTTGCATTGATCGTTTGTCTCCAACACACTTTTGTGAATGCAAACTTTACGTTTGTGTCGCACATCAGTTGACATCTAATATGTTTTCTGCCGTAGTTTCCATTGAAATGTGCGCCCCCAACCCGTGGTTTTTCAGAAATAGTACTCGCTTTTCACGTTGAAGATGGATTGCGCTGTAACAAACTGTTGACCAGAGGTGTTCGAGGCAGGGCAGAGTTCCTTGTTCGGCGTATCTTTATAATGATGTAAAAAATTTGTCGTTATATTTGGTTATCACCCTATACCATCAAAGCAGGGCTACAGATAGTGGCAGGTTTTGTATGGTCCAGAACAAGGATTTCTCGGATCGTAAGATAATTATGTTCTGTAACGATGTTTGCATAAAATATATGTCATAGTTCTTGTCCGTAGATTTCCACAACTGGGGTTTGATTCGTAACTTCGGCTATCGGGGATACGCAAAAGTTTTCCGTTGTTAATGCGACGGCTAACCCTGACGATGGCAGTCGCGATATTTGCCAAAATGTTGGAAAATCTTCGACATTTGACATGCCTGATCCCCCCCCCAAAAACAGAAATTGTGCATTACGCTGGGTAGAAATTGTGTCCACTGTCATAATTATTGTGGTTTATTAGAAATGAGAATAGCTTGGTTGTGGGCATCGCATAAATTATTCCTGTAGTTCAGTGGAAAAGTATTGGGCTTTTCTATGGAAAAGTGTAATAAATAAATATGTACATATGTATTTCACTTTGTCTTCCTGTGTTTAAACATTACTTATCTTGCAGTTATACTAATTCTACTTATATAAATACACTCTCTTCTTTTGTTTATGTAAATTTGGTCTAAATGTCTGTGTGTTGGAAAAATAATTCCATTAATTTCAATTCCTGATATTAATATAGCGGCAGACGTTACTCTACGTTTAGTAATGTTTGCTGCTTGATGTCGTGTCTGATTAATGTCTGTACAAAAATGTTGAACAAAATCATTGCATTTTAATAAACTGAAAGTTCAGAGCAAAATATTTTACATGTGATTTTAGTTCATTTGTGGGTCGAAATGAATCAATAGAAATGTTTCTGAGGTGAATTACGTAACTTTGGTGTCGGAACAGACCAGGTTTTTCTATTTCTCTGAAAATGCATTCCAGTATTACGTTGCTAACATTTTTCGCATGTCATGTTCAGTTCATCATCGAGCGTCTGCGTTCAAGCGTTAATTATGCAGGTGGTTCTTTTATTGCTGAGCTAATTATTTTTGCACTTGTAACTTGCGACCGAGATTTTTCTCAAAGCAGTAAGTTGTAAATAGTTTATAAGAATCAGGTTTGGGGTAATAAATACATGGACTGAGAATTTATCTCGCCAGGTTTGTAATGTATTCTTTGGCAGTCGAAGAGGGAAATACTTTTTTCTTTTTAAAGAAATATATCGGAGAGGAAGAACATTTTACCGTTCCCTTGCTGCACTCAGAATTTCCTTTGAATTTATTTAGTGTTTGAAGAGATCATTAAAAAATCCTAACCTGCCGTATCAAACAAGTGTTTGGACCTTGATTGGTTATCATTTTGGCCCTCGCGGGTTAATATTTATGAATGTGCGTTTAATAATTTAGATTTTGAAGATTTCTGTCTTCTGGGTTGTAACGCTGTGTAGTTTCAAAGGTCATTCTGCCTCCGTCATCAGGGCAGCATGACCTCTCAAACGTCGGTAAACATTTACCATACTACACAGCGCAACAACCCAGAAGACTGCAATCTTCAGATTCACCGCTGTGAAAACCTCAAACCATACATAATTTACATTTCCCCATCATTTGTTAGGAAATTTACTAGATTTTTTCTATAAAAATATTGAGTCAGTGGTAAAAATGCGTGGTATGGAAAACGTTGTGTTGGAGTAGATTAGATTGATGAATTTTTATAGAGAAGGGCGAGGAGTTGTGTACGTTGAATAGTAGTTGCCTACTTTACCGGCTGACGTCGATACCTAGTCGTCATTGTATTAATACTCGCGGATAGATGGCAGAACAAGCTCAGCGCGGTGTTCAAGAATTTCGTTATGTGAACATAGGTTATTGCACTTAGAAATCTGTGTGATACAGTAATAAATGAACTTCAGATAAATGTTGTTATATCCATTTAAATTTTCGTTAGCCAGTGTCTCTTCGGAGTAACGAACCACGGGTCTTTGGAACGTAGGTCCGTGTATGTGGAGCTGTACATGCATTTGCTTACGAATCGGTTCCAGTGCTCAGTAGACACTCGTTTACGGGTTATTGATTCCTCTGTTCGTCACAGTGACGAAACAAATGAGGACCAGGTGCGGATTGGACGAGAGTAGTTCGATTCTCGTTTCCCTCTTCGCACAAATTCTAAATACCATGCAATTGGTACACAGTCTCTCTCTCTCAGGTGCTAGAGCCGTCGATCTAATACTGGAGTTAAAGAATGCGTGGAGCTTATCTCCAGTCCCACGTACGTCTTAATGGATAATATTAAAGTGGGGCTTGGAACTTTGGATTAAACTGTCCCAGGATATAAAACGCGGCTATTTTTAGTGCAGTAACGAACGTTCTGGTTTCATAAAAGCAGGGGTAAGATGGAAAAATACTGACTGTTGTATAAATATGGTGTGAGATAACTCCATTGAGTTTGTTGTTGTAACACGTGGAAGTTATTTTAAGGACCGCGCGATCACATGTGATGATTATCGGTTTTATGGTTTTCTAGCTCCCTGAAGATGGAAGCAGTATGTGCCTCCGAAACGTTGGTATGTACCTACAAGTCCACACGGCGTCGACATTTTTTGTGGGTTCTGGAAGCAGATTTATTATTTCCATTTGGCGAAAGTGTTCCTCTGTCGGACTGAGATCTTGTAATCCTTTCTTCAAATGAGGTTTTCTCCGTACACACGGCGGTAAGCCACTTGCACAGTCAGAAGGAGAGTGTAAAGGGAATCACGATAAATAAGGGAAGAGGGAAACTAGGACGCTGGGCTGTAGCTGTTCGAAATCTTATTTGATTGAATGGGATGCTGAGTTACCATGGCAACGGTCTGTCTAGCTCTTTGAACCTTGCCCTTATATGCACTCGCTGACGCAACCAATCCGTACTTCGGGACGCGGATGTTTTTTGTTCGGAACATCGGTAAGAAAAAATAAGGCTGGCCATGTCATATTCAGGACTGTGGAAACAGATAATGCTTGCGGAATTTTGTGAGGAATACCATCTAAATAGTCTGCTTGAACGTCGGGGCGGACGAGGATAATATTGACATGGATAGAAGAGAAATTGGTTTAACGAAGGAAACAAGTAATACGCGCATAATTTCTGCGGCGAAACCAAAAATTGAGCGTACCAACAATTAACGTGATTTCTGGCGATAACATCCAGTAAAATAACATATTTATGACGTGCCAGAATATAAGTTGAAATCAATTTTTTTTGTAACTGCTGGAGGAGAATTAGGTTCATGTTTCGGTAAATTCGGTATAGCCCTAACAATTGTTGCTTGTTTGTTGTATTAATAGTTCACAATTATATACTAAACAGACCCAATACTTTGTATCAGTATCAGCTTCACAACAACATACTTCCTCCATCTTCAGGGCGGTTACAGACAAGATGACCAACATCGACGACTTCCCCACTGTGAGAACATATCTCAGGGTTTTTATGTCTTCTTCATTTCAAGAACAGGCGAGATTGTTTACGCTTCATTTATGACGAAGCCACAATTTCGCAAGAATATTTGAATTCCGAATTATTTACATTTTAAGGGGTTAAATACATCTGCATAAAAGTCAGTGTCAGACTGGAAAAATAATTTTATACATACGAGACTTTATTATAAACGTAATTTATCCTTACTGTTAATACAGCATTTAATTAAGGATGCCAATTACCATCAACATTTTTACCACAGCGAGATTACATTATATCGTGAAGTAATTTTGTATAAAATATCAATAATTTCATATTCAGAATTCACAATGTTTTCCTTTGGCAAAGTTAATAACATACGTACTATGGAGCCTTATTATTTACCACAAATAGTTCCTTTTAAATACAATTTATCAATAACGACAGCGTATGTAGAATTATATTTAACTCTTTTATAATGTTTACTTACATGTCTCGTACTCGTGTGTCAGAATGATGTATTTATCAGCACTCATATATTAACAAATATATATTTCATACATTTATCGACATCGAATTGACTACTTGTTTACAAATAAAACCCCTAAATATATGCACACATAAACACACGTCCACTATATTACAATTGCCATTCAGCAAAATTTATAAATTTAATTTTACAAGGTCTGGAACTATTTTAAATTTCGCGTATCACAACAATTGACCTCAAATGATGCAGTGTTGACAGCGTGAAGCCTGATCATACCGGTTATGCCAACTGCAGTGTCGGCAACCACGGGTTAAATTTGTTTTCCAGTTCTGCCAACCGCGGCACTTCATTGTGTAAATCCCCTGTTCTCAGTTTATGTGTGCACTCGGAGGAACACGACACCAATACACCGATTGTTAACAGAATTTTGGGAGACGAGACGGTGTTTGTCTTTAGCATGTGCTGTCATCTAGCGACAAAACAGCTTTAAGTTACTGCTGTGCTGATTTCAATCAATGAACCAGCTGCAACAATGGGACAAACCTGTAATAATTCAGCTTCACCATTAATTTCGTAGCTTTGTGTTAGTAGTTAGGGTTAAGCTTCTTAAAACACGTTTCATAATTTCTGATTGACACCAAACAATTAACATTTATATATATATATATACTTCCAACACACAACCTAACACTGATTTACGCGATTTACATGTTATCTTTGACTTATAATCGCTGCTCGTCTCCAAAACACGTTCATATTCTGTGTTTACGCTGTCGAGCACGTACGAACAGTTACATCAGATCCATCTTGTTCACCTTTCTGATACATTCTTTCATACCCAGAATGCGCCACTGCTTTTGGAAACAAATGAACAACAAATAGCGAAGCGGAAAACAAAAGATGACAAGCGACACGCGTCCCAAGCCACCGATGACGTAAAATGCTGAAATGTTCCGTGTCTTTTATTACCTTGGGATATTTGTTTGTATGACACGACGTGAAATTAATTCGAAATTTTCGGCGAATTTATAAACATCGCGAGATGGTTTACGTACATAGCCGATGGATTCCGAAGAATTTTCAAAACTTGCCCACATAGTGTTAACCTAGCGACAACTTTGATGGTGTAGTCTAATTACTAAGGAGGACTTAGATATTCCTTACCGTTCATTGTAAAGTTCTTAGTGCGTTTGACGTGTGCGTGTTTTAAAAACTGATGCACATTAAAGTAATTAGCAACAGCTGACGATCGGGAGATGTTAAGGACAGATGTACCGCTGTCGCGAGGCGATCACTGCAAGACTTTTACCATTATCTTGAGCGTGTCGTGGGGTGACGGCGTCTTGAAAACTACCTCGCCAGTGCCCTCTGCCGTATAGTCGGAGTAACGGATCTGACACACGGTCTTTAATCCCAGACTCTCTGCCACGCGCTGTGAAAACAGACCTGTCGCATCCTCCTTAAACACCTGCAAACAACAGCACGAGGTGAGTCAGATAAAACTCGCTCAAGCGATAGTCGTGCCTCTGAAACCGTGGGACGTTCAGTACCTTGAATCCTGACTCTCGGGCTGTAATCTCGCTACGCTTCAGCAGCTCCCGAGCCAGTCCCCGGCTTCGGAACCGCTTGTCCACCGACAGAATGCGACACTCGAAGATCCTGTCCACTCCGTGAAGCTTGAAGAGGTCCAGCCTCTTGTTGACCCCGTACAGAAGGTCAAAGATCTGGCGGAACTTCATGTCAGCCATTGTCTTCAGCTTGGCTTGGGCTGTCGCTATGTCTCCGGGGCGCTGAATCCCGTTCAGGGCCACCCCGATTATCTGCAACAGGCACTTTTCCTCATTTGAAAAAGATTTCCACAACATCAGGATTAGAAACTGGACGAACATCGCCCCTGACATTTCTCGAAGGAGGCGTTGTCTTGAGCAGGCCAAGACCCACCCTGGGTTGTAGCGCCCATGAGGACGAATTTTCCTAATTTTAACTTATTTTATAAAAATGACAATATTCAAGTGTTTACTGGTCCTAAAAGGAACGATCTGACACAGGAATGGAGAAAAATGCACAGAAGGAACTTGATAGTTTCTGCTTTTCATCCAAAATAATTGGGACTGTACGAACCAAGAGAGTATGAGATGGGCTGCGCATGTTGAAAGCACGGGACATATTAAACATTATAATTGGAAATTCTGAAAAGACGAGACCATTCGGAAAACCCTGAACTTAAATGGGAGTATAATATTAAAATGTGTCTTAAAGACACGCTATGGTAAGGTGTCGTAAGTTCGTGTTCTGTTTGCCCACGCTGACAAACATTTTCCGCCATGTTTGAAGTAGATGCGGTTTGACACCTTCAGTGAAATCTGAACTCTGCCATACTCGCCCCATTTCAACTCGTCATAAATTTCCTCTGGTCAGTGTCTGTGTCTTTGTAGAGACAACCGCTTTCCTCTGTCCAAAGATTCGGTGGTTATTAAAGTGTGGACCACGGGGTGATCCGAGTGACCTAGCGGATGGAAGGAAATGGGAAATAAAGAAAGGACGATAGGGCGAAAGGAAGTGAAATAGAAAGAAACTAAAGAAAGAAAGAAGGAAGGAACGTGAATCCGACTCGAGACAAACAAACAAACAAACACTTGCCCCTGCAGATGGCGGAAACTCACCTGGTCAGTGTCGGTGTGGACCGCCATCTGCGACAAGCCGTCCCTGAGGGTTGTCAGACTGTGTTCCTCTAGTTCGGCGTGCGGTTCCCCAGGGCGACACAGGGACACGGCATGGTTCAAGGGTTCGTCGGCGAAAAAGTTGTTTCTCAAATGGTGAATGACGTCATCGTAACGCTCCTCAGGGATCAACCCAAACTCTATGCCTTCGAAGTCTCCCATGTTCAGGGACTGCGTTCTTCTTGTACCTAAACACGGGTTTCGCGTCAGGGACCCAAATCCAGCCTGCTTTCTTAACCCCTTGCAAGTCTAAGCTCGCGTAAATAATATTTAAGAATCCAGTCCGTACCGCGAAGAAAACACTGCACTTCACCATTAAAGATATCAGTTGGTTAACGCTGATTAAGGAAATAATCACAGTTTATTGTGAGAATCATATAAACACGTAAATACACTCAATGAGCAAATTTAGAAATTATTATTTGCTAAAGTAGGCGGTACTTAACAGTTTCCCAGTGGGGATTGAACCTCGGACCTCGACTGGGGACGACACTGTGCAGGTGAAGAGGAAGTTCGAACCCCGGCCACCTTATTTAAAGATAGCGTAAAAGTAACTTTGAGTTGGGAAGTCACTTTTCTTACAGAAGTGCGCTCTAATATGAACACGGTGCAGGAAATCCTGGTTTTATTCAGTCTCTACATGACATCTCATTCGATGTTATGTAACCTCGTAAGCTGAGACAGCGCTGTTAAATAACAGCAGCTCGGATTGCAAAGACAAGTAATGCATGAAAGACTTTGATGGGGAAGCCACTTGTAAGACAAAGGAGATGTGAGGATAATATTAAAGTGGATTTTATGGAACTTGGATGTGAGATAGTTGTAAATGGCTCAGGATCGTGTCATTTTTGCTACTAGTGACTTCTGGTTGGTTCATATTTGTTATGCCCGACTTTCTGAACAGTAGTTTTGAGATTTTGTGCCTCAGATCCTTAGCCTCTTCAGCTTACTCTATAAGTCTTGGCCGAACGCGTAACTCTAGCTTGAAGCTACTCACCGTTTACGAATATTCCAGGTAGGAATTGGGGGAGAAATTGTTTTTCAAAGTTACTCGTTCACATCATTTTCCGCGCTGCAGATCCATGGCAACACCAGAGCTGCTCTCGTCCTCTCATTCATCTGTTCTATGCCTCCGTCTAGAACGTTTCAAGGGGACGGTCAGGATAGCCTTGAACACGCTGTCACTGTAGGGGTAATAAAATATTTCAGATTAATTATGTTTAATCCTTTAAAGTACAGTCTTGTCTAATTATCAGTGAGTCTGCACTTGGCTCAAAAGGTATGTGTGGTGGACACTTTACGACCCAGTCCGTGTCTGTCTGTCCTATGCCCAGCCCGGTAGAACTTTGCAAATCCGTTATCTGCCCTCGCAGGGCTTGGGTGGACTTCTGTTGGTATCTGAAGATCTCTCGGGAGGATTTGTCTGTGCCTATCCTGCTACATCTGCACTTCCAGAAAGGGAAAATGTTAAATGCTTCTATTGAATATCTCCCACAAGAAAAATAATAGTCCCTTAACCCTTTGAAGCCGATCCAACCAGAAAACTAAGGGCGGAGTCCTGAGAAATACATCGTCAATTGCTACGTTCCCGCGAGAGAAACGAAAAATCACTCTGACTCTGGATTCTGATGATTCTGATTACAGAACTTTTTTTTTCTTCAATTTTTAAACAATCCATTGCTTACGTAAGACTGTGAATCGTGGTTAGGTTAGGTTACGTATCAGCCTTATAACACAAGAACACAATGCAACATTTATGGAGAAACAGACCTGTGTCAGGGTTGTGGCACCGCTGAGCGGACGAAACAGCTGGCAGTCGGCCACGGCTGTGTAACTACCGCGCTGCCCTGCTTCGCCTTGCTGTCTGCCGTCCGCCTAGTAGCACTGTGGCGAGGACGGCGAAGCGCGGAGTACGAAATCAGGAAAAAAAGAGGACGGACCATCGCTTCTCGCGCTCCCGGTTGCCCGTAACGACCGGCGCACTAACTTCCCTGGGAGACTCGGGGGCTTCTGCTGAGCCTGTCGTTACCATGGCAACCTATTTGTGCTGTCATCTCCATTATCTTGACAAACGCGGCTTTTCTACCTGTTGTTAAATTGTTTTCCGGTATCGAGACACGATTTCAAATCGACTGGATAATAATTCAGTTCTGATGATTGAACGTTCAGGTCATACATACCTGACGTAACAGGCTGTTCCAGAACAACTGACGATATTAGTGAGGTATTGGGGGCGCGTGAACAATAATTAGATTCGTAATTTGGCAATCACATGGTGTGATTCATTTCAAATCCCCACATCCTGCCTAGCAAATTAAAAAGCAAATACGTATTTACAAACATGCAAGTAAACTTAGCCTTTATTTCTAAGGAAGGGGCAGAGATTGACTGTCTCTGATGACAGGGTTTAGAGGAGAATATTTGGACCCAAGAGGGATGAAGAATGATTAAGATAATTATTTTGTACGATCGATGTACGTCAAATATTGTTACGATGTCTAAATATAGGGGAGACATGTAAAGGACATGGGAGTAGTTATTAATATAAATATATATTGGAGAAAGCCATGTGGGAGACCCATGCTTAGATGAAAGGATAATATTAAAACGGAACTTATAGAAGTGGAGACTGGCTCAGAATAAGGCCCATTGTGATCCTTAAAAAGGGAGACTTTTAAAAAGTACGATTAAGATACCCACCCTGAAGATTGAGGCTATACTTCGTCTTGTTTGAATAAATTCGTCACAGTAACCAAAATAAATGTCGGACGCGTTTCTCGTATTATTGCGTTCACGCTGTTTTCTTCTCGCGCGCTCTGACATAGCAAATTCTAGAGCCTGCGAACTTGTGATTCGAGCACACGCAGTACAGGGCTATCGGAGAAGTTGCCGCATCAACAGGCGGACACAACTGCTTGAATCTGCATCGACGTGTTTTAAGCACGCCAAATCTGTTTATAAGGAAATACATAGGGGGGGGTCTTATAATATTTCCTTCTCATGAAGGTTTCCGCTTAACACACATACATTTTCTTTCATCTAAATCCCATGAAGCACTCGGTAAGAAACAAAATTGTAATCTGCCCCACCCCGAATAAAAGTAAACTAGGGTTTCGCAGTCGGAATAGCGATTACGCTATGGGTTGGACTTGGGTTCGATTCCTGGCCAAAATTCTTGTTTTTGTCACCTCTGTGGTCTACCTAGACTCTTTACCCAGGGTTAAAGCGACCGGAGTGTGAAATAGCTTACTTGTTTCCAATTAGCGTCGAGATTAAGAATGCGTGGGTCAATACCTCCATTCCCCTATACATCTTAATACCGTGGTGCTTAATTAAGCACAATGGCCAGTACTTTCGCGAGAACAACACACATTCACACAGCGTTTTTTTATTTTAAGAAAAGTGGGTTGTATTACCGGTTATTGAACGGATTAAATTATTAAATCACTAACCTCGTCATATATTCTATAGTTTTATTAACGTAAATACGTTGGTCTAGCGGTTAGAACGCTGGCCTTGTAATCCTGGGGTCTCGGGTTCGATTCCCGGCGTTGCCCGAATTTATAACTTGTGTTGGGCAAGGCCGTGGTCTAGGCAACACGGAGTTTTCCTCCGTGGCATCCCAACAATTACTCCATTCACACACAGAAGAAGGCAAGGGCAAACCACTTCTGGATCATCTGCCAAGAACGTATATGAACAGGTCCCAATCCGATGAACACCTGCATGCGTAACAATGCTTTACTCCTTTACCTAAGAAACTAATTGTTATGTCATCTGTTTATTCGACATTGTTGTGTTACATTACTGCCGTCAACAATCCACTTTCGTTATTGCGGAAAGAGCTGAGCTGTGATTCGCTTGTAGAAGAAGTGCGTCGTAGAGTAGATAATTTTGTGCTGTTGGTTTAGTTAAGTGTTTAGTTTTGATTAAATTGATATTTTCCGGTGGACGTCGTGGTCTCTTACAATTGAACAAAGTTTGAGGTAAGGGATTCCTATTTATTATTATTGTTCATCACATTTAATATTTTCATCTGCATTTGTGAACTCGTGTAAGAGAATTAGGCTGGTCTTCTTTTGACGTAATTACGTCTACGCGGAAGGGTCATTGGGCAAAACAGCTTTAGTTATGAAGATGTGTAAGATCCAGTCACCTTTAAACGTTCATTCCTCAGGAATTGTAAGAGTAAGTGTAATGCAACCTATATGTAAAATAATCAGTAAATAAGGACCTTTAAGAATCTGTAATGTATTTTATTGTAAATATAATTGTTTATACATTTGTTGTAATTTTAATGAACCAATGTGTAAAATTTTCGATGCATCTGGCGCGTTAAGCGCCCACCTCTCGAAAACCGTAAGAGATAGATCTGGACATATTGCATACGAAATACGTATTACCTCTTGAGCTTTCCGTATCTGTTTTCAGATTTTACATATCTCAAATGGTTTAGGTTCTACAAACATTTATTTATACAAATAAAGGCGCATAGCATTTCACGCTACAGTTGCGTCTGTGTGTTGCGTCATACTACGTAGAGATAACAAGATGGATGACATTGAAGCTAACAGAGTCCGTAATGCAGAATATATGAGACAGTAGAGAAAACTTAAAAAAAATATAAGTATTAAATAATGAACCTGAAGTTACCAAAAACTAAAGCTGAACGTATGAGGGAATATATAAATCGCATGAAACAATTATTGAAAGTTATCAAGCTAATATACAAATTTCCTTTCACTGTTTTTATTTCCTAAATATAATTTAAATACAAAGACGTACTTACGTCAGATTCTCCGGAACCGTGGTTCCACTGTCAATTTTTTACTTAAGTTGGTATTCCTGAGGTCAGGAGTTCGAATGTCACCCCGAAAATTGAATTAACTGAGGGGATTCGTGGTTTTCCGCCTACGACAGTCTGTTTTAATTTCAATTCATCGTCCACAGTCAACCTAACATTGGAAACTGTATAATCTATGTGCGGCGGTTGAAACAGCATCGTTAAATACACCAAGCATTAATCAAAGGGTTTGTTACAAACGGTTATGTTGGAGTACTATGAACATACTCTGTTTCTCCACCCTCAATTGTAACCGGCTTCTTTAATAGCACGTTGTGTGACGATTAAATTGTTTGTCTAAGAAGGAAAATACTTTACACTTTTAATTTGCCTAAATTTATTTCGGAAGAATTCAGTATAAACGTGAACATTTCCGTAATACGAGGTTAAAATAATATCAGTGCAACCCCCATCTGCAATCACTTCGAAGACAAATGCCAGCTCATTCTCATTGCGTTGAAGGAATTCGATACCAGCATTCTCATTGCGTTGAAGGAATTCGATATATTTACAAGCGGCAACCAGGAAAAAAGGATAACCCATCTGTTGCTATGACGACAGTCTTAACGAACAAGTGACCCCGCCCCCCGTCATCTCGAGCAGACTTCCATCCCAGTTTTATGACGTCTGTCTGGCAATTACTAGTATGCTTTTAGTTACGTTCATAATGTACACAAAGTTAAAGCGTGGTCTTCGATCAGCATGAAAATTATGGAACGGATTCCGATAAAACTTGGTTTGGAGGATTCGAAGTTTGAACGATTTTAATGTCCCTATCGCCACATTCTGTAAATAACATCTTGACAGTTCGGTAACAATAAAATTTGGCTTCAGATCAAGTCAAACCGGTTGTAATGGTTCAATGGTTGACTACTCACTGATATTCTCGTACTTCAAATGAACTGTCTTTAAGGGCCAGCGTTTGTGAACGAAATATCTCGTGTGTAGCATGGTAAGAATTAAAAAAAATACGAGTAAGTGATATCGGTGAACACTTTGTGGTGCACCCTGTTTGTGGTCTGTGCTACAGTATTCGATTCCCACACAGCGTACCTACCCTTCACGCCTCGAGGCATGGCGCCTGCGCGCTACGTTTGTGCAGGGCAGGCTAGTTTGCATCTTCAGCAGCCAGCTCCACGCAACATCCAATGGGAATAGCGCGACTCCGACCCCACCTACCGAATAAAAATACAAACACATGCGAGGGATTTTCGCTGGTTGCTTTCACTAGAAGTTACGAGAACTTTAACATTATGACGGCAATGTTGGTACCACTGATATTAAAAATCCTTCGCTACACGGCATGAGGTCTTGTCCCTTTAAACCCAGTGGTAACAATATGTACCACCTACTTCAATAATCAATATATTTGCGTGTTGCCCACAGAGTGTTTTTGTTACAATTTTCAGATTCCGCAAACACCATTAACCTTCTAATAAATACGAAATGTGTTTACTATGAGGTGCGGGCTGAATTATGAACTATTAATACGAGCTTCGGCTTCAAACGAATGATCTCAGCAGTAGGTACAGGTGAGTGGCTGTTAGGACTAGGCGTATTGGCTAACAGAAACACCGTTCACCTCTGCAGGGAAACGAACCCTGGTCTTCCAGCTCGGAACCAGCCACTTCACTGACAGATTGATTCTTCAGTTATTTGCTACTTCACATATTGTATGAGACGAAAATAGAATAATGAGGGTTGAAGCAAGTCGTGGCCTATTTTAAACCACCCCCAGCATTTACTAGAAGGATAGAGGAAAATCATGGAAACTTCAGCCATGATATCAAATCGTCAGGTCGAGAATCGAACCCGAGATTTAGGGAATTAGGAATGTCAAGTTTGGAGTTGAGACATTCGGTTTGTAACTGCGAAGCGCAGTTTGTGTTCCTTCGAAGTTCGCTTCTTTCATTACAGCTGTTAGCATTAATAAATATATTTTTTAAACTGATGGTAGTTTCTGTACCACATGCAGAGGAGAGCATGTCAAGCAAAAATGCAGCCAAGTTCTCAGTGACTGCTGATCCAGTTTCACGTTCCTCACTTAGCATGACAACAATTCAGGCTCATCTGACAGGCACATAAACATTTCGGCAGAGGGAAAATGACAGAAATGGACCTTTTGTGTTGTTGCAGAGATCAAATATTTTAAGCAAAATTTTGGTTGTGAAAAAATCAAATCAAATTAAAATTAACATTTGGGGGATGTTTGCTATGATGTAGTACAGAATATTTTCTCCTCTTACATAAAAACATGAAGATTAAAATATACAAAACCATAATGTTACTTATTACATTGTATGAGTATGAAATTTGGTCTTTCACGTTAGGGAAGGGCACAGATTGTCTGAGAAATGTGTACAAAATTTTTGCTGGGAAGCCTCAAAGAAAAATCAGTCATAAGATGTAGGTACAGATGGGAGAATAATATTAAGATGGATCTTAGGGAGATATGACGTGGGTTAGGTTCATCTGGCTCAATGAACAGACTCGCGGGAATGGAATGAATCTTCGGGTCACACAGGATATGGAGAATTTGGTTACACAAGTGACCATTAGCTTCTCAAGAATGACTCTCCTCCAAGGATTTTGGTAAATACTCTGCGCTCATTGTAATTAGAAAAATGGGTTATGTCGGGGCGTGTGGTGCTCCTCATGGCCGCGTGCTTATGCCCTCAGCTAAAAATATTTGCCACTTACCTGTCTCTATTAATAACTGTTCTGCAATTTGATGATCCCATATAATTCTCGATCATTGTAAGAAGCACTGCTTTCATCATCAAAATCACCGTCACTGCCCAATCCCCATATCTTTCTGCAACCGTAGCAAGACAGACCACAGTACGTGTCTAGTACTATTTCACCCTCACGTGTGAAATTTTGTACACAGATTTAAATTTTGGAAACAAGTTATTTTTTTAATTGTTTGTGCCTTCCTGGCCTTAATGTAATTTATTCTAGTTGCAGTGAGGATATTCGATGGATGTGCTGATACAGTATCTCCACTACACGTGATAACAGCATCAGCCAATTAGCTTGAACGGGGAAGAAATGCATACATAATTTTAGTTGAAATGTATCTTTGAAAGGAAATAATTGTGACCAGTGACAAATTTTGGTGTTGAAACAGCTGATATGGAATAGAAGTGGGAGGTTACGATCAGAGGATAAAAATAAAAGAGACATACATTCCCAAAATTTGAAGCTTTAATGATTGAAATACGGATTTTTAATAACACTTCACATGTAAGACTTGAGGTTCTCACAGCGGTGAGTATGAATATTTCCGTCTTCTGGCACTTCACATGATTACAAAGTATAGTTTTTGTGGTAATGCCATTTAGAAATTGACTTGTGGTCGGAAATGCCTTTGTAACTTGTTTGCCTTCACTCCCAGATTAGTTGCGTATTTTGACTGCATTCGTTTCATGTAGTGGATATCTCTTGCTTTCCTGAAGGAAAGAAAAGTACATCAATTGTAAATTTTTATCATGTTTCTGTAATTATTATACAGCCTCCTTGTAGCAGATCATGCTAACGCTGAATAAAAAAACAAGCCCCTATGTGTGAATGTATAAATAAAAGTAGAAGATTCATAAGGAAGTTCTATACCTGACCGCAGCCTCTCGTTGCGTCTCAGTCCAGCCTAGGGCACGATAAGTTGCCAGAACCCTGTGCAGCTTCTTTTGGTGTGGAATAACTCTGCGGTTAGGATCAATGTTTTGCCTGCAAATGGTTTTACAGAAAAAATAATAACGTGAATACAGCGATGCAGAAAAATAGCTGTAATAAATGAATTAGTAGTATTCAATTTTCAAAATTAAAAGGAAAATAACTCAGAATCAAGATATTTCTTTGAAATGAATGTTTCAGAATCACGGCAATAAAGAAAGTAGAGATTCTACTGTTGCAACTTCACAGAACTAGTTCTTGTTCTGTACACTGTTCTAACGTTCTGGTCTCACCATGTTCCGTGAGACAGGTAACACGTACATGTTTTGGTATTATTCAGAGATGCTAACATATTGAATCAGTTACAGTGGCGTCTTTCAGTCAGCGTGTTAGGTTAGGTTAGATTTCATTAACTTTGCCTTTAGATTGACCAGTAATATTTGTGTATATGGTTTTTTTTAACTTTTGCTGCAGACAAGCAATGTGTTTATGTATATGATATTTTTTTTACTTTTGCTGCAGACAAGCAATGTGTTTATTATGTACTGTATCTATTTCAAAATACATCAGCATCACTATTGGTCTGTAAACATCTAATCTAATCAAACAAGATCTAATCTCATCTGATGTAAAGTAACAATCATGTTCTTCTGTATGCAACACACAGACGGGCAATAGCAACGAGTTTTGCACGCGATAACTTATAAACAAAAGTATCACTACATTAAATAGTATGTGAACAAACCAGAGAAAAGTTGGGAAGTTATGGTAGACATGGTTCAACAGACAGCCACTACTTCTTCCATTTGTAATTTTGTCCACAACTTTGTCCTCCTTTCAGAGGTAAAAGTGATCCAAAATTTTTAAAAAGACTATACTTAACAGCGATACCAATATTTGACATCCACCATAGTATGAAAAGACTATACTTAACAGTGATACCAATATTTGACATCCACCATAGTATACTGATACATGAACCTTAATTTTGTGTGATTTGCAGGGTTTATTCATTCCACACATTTTGCCATAAGATATACCAGAGTGATCACGATATAAAGACAACTAGTAATGTATAATACTTACCTGTAGTATCTCAATAGCGATCTGTGCCCAATAAGAGCACCAGATGGCAACACTAGCTGGAAGTCAGAACCATCAAGAACTGGAATGGACACTTCTTCATCTGTATTTTGTTCTTGTTGGTCTGCTGGATAACTTGAACTGTAATCATAAAAGTTTGCATATTCTGCAAGTGCTTCGCCCTCATGTAGCATCTTGCAATGCCCTTTGTCCTGCATATGCTGCTGAACAGCTTGCACAGAATAGAAAGTCTTTCCTCTGTCATTACACCAGAGACACACAAAACCCTGGGACACTTTCTCTCCTAAGTATGTTAGTAAACCCTTCATATCAATAATGTATTCAGCATCTGGTATGAAAAATGAATGTTCCATAGTCATGTGCTTCAAATTTTTAATCATATTAGCACTATGGTGTGAACAAAATAGGCAATTATTATTCATAATTGGATTTTCCTCTTCATCCCATTCATCTGAGTCAACTTCATCCACATCTGAGTTATCAGAATCAACTTCCATGTTGGTAGGCGGCGAATACTTAACTTCCTGAGGATGAGGTGACAATTTTGGTTTTTGGGAGTCTCCATTCATGCCAGCTTGATCCTCATGAATAAGTTCTGGATTTTCTAGAATTTCTATTTTGTGTTTCTTGGAATTCAGATGATTTTCAAAAGCATTCTGTGTGCTGAAATTTTTTCTACATACCTTGCAATGTACAGACGTTATTTTATTATGAAGATCATCTTTTTCTCTTTGAATAAGCACCCGACGCTGAAATTCTTCTGCGCTGACGGGAGGGAGGTCTGCCACTTTTCGTTTGAGATTATATCTGTGCCAATCTGTTTTGTAATGCTCTCTCTGAACGTCTGCATCCTTGAAAGCAACTCGACAGGTTATGCACGTGTACGTCATTGTCACTTGAAAATTCCGCTTCTTAAAATGCGATAGGCAACCGTTACTTTTAGGCCGGTTTATGAACCTTCTTCTTTACACTTACAACCAAATATGGAACAAATACCAGTGCATACTATTATCTAAACGTCTATATACTTACTTCACACCATATGGAAACAGTACTGCCAACAAAAGTTCATATATGGCCAATAACCACAATCACATATTGATTCTCATTGCTCTGAAACGTTAAGTTCGATAATAATTCAGAGTAATACATTACAAATGATATACATGTCAACAATTTTTCATATTTTATGGTCTTGCTTTTGTATGAAAGAATGTGGAAGTCTGTATTTGTAACTCTTGGCAGCAACGACGGAAACTGTATGTGGAGGCACCTGTCGTAACTTTAATTGAAACTACAAACGTGAATGATGTCATATCCTCTTTCTGGGAAATTAATATTTAATTTGTATGGATTAATTAATAACACTTTTATTTTTCAAACAATATGTACTATTAAATTGGTAAAATTTCAACAAGACTTTCTAACTGCAAACCTTGATTAGTTTATATGCCAATATTATTTGTGACTTATTGCGTTAGTCGTATTCTTGCTCTACGTCCCTCGTGCGCGTGTTCCTGTATCTCTCTCTTCATTGAAGTTGCCCGATATTTCTGGCTGTGCCTGGATCGTAGCGTAAGTAGGAAGTCGTTATGAAACTTAGGCTTGGTATATTTATTAACAGCATTTCTTTTACATAATGCATGTGTATATATTTCAACTTATGTGTTCAACAGAATATTAAACACTGGAAAGTTTTAATGCGATTATTTTGTATCCAAGATGGAAAGTGTTGGTACGTAAAAATGGTTGCATTCCCCTTTCTCTTTCCAGACTTGGTGGATCGTTTTAACATATTCCACCACGTTGGAGTTCAGCGTCTGTCCCAAGACCATTTCTTGTTATTGCAGTTTTGCTACCGTCCCGCAGGGCGTTACCATTTTATATGACTTTATTACCTATATGCAGAGGTAAGCCAGGACACCTTTTTATTTTATTGCACAACCTAATTACTCATTTTACCATTTTTGAACAACACATCACGAATTTAGTCGATCATGACATATGCTAGAAGGAAAGAGAATTCTTGTTTTAAACAAAGTAGTGGTTTATAATGTATCCAGCGCAAATATTACAAGAGTAAGAAATTAAACTTGTGAAACATGAATTGATATTAAGTTACCGAATTCAGACGTTACTGTTTTTTAAATATGTGAGTTGCGTTTTAGGTTGGACCAGACAGTTTTTGTTGGGAGTAAATGTGATTCAATACTGTTGCAAGACCTCTAAATATTACCAAGGTCATGCATAGAATATGGATGTATATTGCATAGCAGATATTGTATTAGTATATTTTATTGCTAAAATTATGAGGTTTTGCTCTCAGTAATATTTTGTAATCATTTATTGGGATCAGAAGCTTGTTGACAAAACTCAAGTTTGCAGCAGATTGCCTGATGAAAAAATGTTAAGGTACTGCAGTTAGTTTGCATCATTTAGGATTTCAGCTATTACACCATTAACACCAATTCCCTAAATTAAGAGTTCTCATTAATTTGGCCACTTTAATTATATATGTAATAAGGTTCTAGTGTTGTGCCTTCATCTGAAAATACTTTTCTTTTAAGTTTAAGAAGTAAGATTAACAGTGAGTTGTGATTTTAATTTATCAACATAGCTTTTATTCTTCAGAGTGTCAAGATTCAGTGTCATTGTGTATTTAAGAGAAACATGAAATTTATCAACTGTCTGTCGCTTCCATTTGCGTTAAATCAAGTTAACATTTTTAAAAAAAAAAGTTGAATGTGTATGAGCATTGCAATGTTTTGGTTAGTACAGTCTTAACCTGTGGGTAGTGCAAGTTTTATTGCGTAAACATCGTGTGTTGTAATGCGGTTTATGTAGTGATGTGAAAAAATTGAACCCTGCTACAGTACACAGAGAGATGTGGGTTATGTTGATCACGGCATTGAAAGTTCTTACAGGGAGTTATTTTTGATAAAAAAACTTTTTATAGAAGGTCCCCAAAATTTGTTATGTATTTCAATTTTCTAAGCACATTATCGTGTCTTGAGGCTTCTGTGCATTGTGTACATGACCTTTGAGCCCTGTTCTGCAGCTTATGTGCCTCGTCTCAGGGCGTTGGTTGTTGAACGTAGACAGAATCCAACTGAGAATGTCATTAAGGCAAATTGAGCACAAATTAATGGATGCCACACTGGGTTTGAATGTTTAGATGAGTAAATGAGGTGCACACTAGGTAGGGTGACAGCGGTGGTGAGGGTTCGTAAAATTTCCAGTTCAAATCCCAATCAATATGAGCTGTTTTACGTGAAGTTTTTCACATATATCAAGATACCTTTAAGTTGCCGCTGTTGTTAGGCACTGTGGTTTGAGGTTTACCGACGTTTTAGAAGTCCTTGTTGCCTCGATCATCAGGGTTGTGATGATGGATGCGGCAAGGACACGTCTTCTAGACTACATGGTGCAACAACCTAGAAGACAGACATCTTCAAAGCTACATAACCTTAGTAACTGATTCAGTGCTGCAAAATAACAAAGCACAGGAACATTTAAGAGGTGGAAGTCGTTGGCGGACTGCCACTTGGAAGCTGAAGGAAGATGATAGGGGGTGTTTGCGAAGATACGAGCTAGCTGGGTCGGACTGGTTCAGGATTGGAACCTTTGATCTCTGCTCCCAGATACTTCCAGTAAACTCGTAGTGTACTGTGTTTCAGATGTGGTGCGATCTCGTCATTACTCTTCATGGTAATGTTCTAGCTTTGTAAAAGCAGAGTATTTTGTAATGACAAAATGGAACAGAGAAGTTAATTCTAATATTTATTTTTGTTGTGCCAAAGGGAATTTGAAATAGTTGGAGAATGAGGGATGTAACGTGATGGGGAATCGAGGAATGAACGGATCGATACATAACCGAGATGAGGGGAAACTAGAAATACATACAGAAATTTTTGGGGAAGTATACTTTGTTTGTGATCTCAGGTTCTTACAGCAGTGGTTATGAATAAAGATGTCTTGTGGATTGTAACACAGTTTAGTATGTAGGCATTTACTAGCATTTCAGAGGTTTTTATTGTGTCCATCATCAGGGAGATGAGTGTTGAGTCACCCTGAGGCTGGTTAATGGTGTTTAAGGAAATAATTTATGTTTGCACTGAGAATTGAATGAAACATAAATACAAATGTGAAGTTAGCGACTGTTGAAGCAGGCGATGAAAAACCGAATTACCACGGGGCTTTGAAGGGTTAAAGGACTGGTCATCGTGGAACACTCGGTTTCTAATACTGTACATTTCGTATGCAAAAGTTGTGTGAAACAGTATCACGAAAGTTATTATTTTTTCTGTGCCCCCGATCACCCCCCCCCGGGTTTTAAATTGGGGGTTCCAGTTAATGGAATGTTAATGGTGGCTTGGGTTACGGCTGTCTGAAGGTGGAGGCTGTATGTACTTCCAAAACGTTGGGGTCTCGTGTTTTTGTCAGTGCGAAACGTGTTTGAAAACTTGTTTTGATAACCTACTTTTTAGAGATACTGTTGTTTCTTGTCTGTTCTCAATTCTGCCTTAATTTTTTTGGAGGTGGCCTCTGGCAACCAGAAAAATTAATTGTCATGTCGAAATTAAAATAACCTTCACGTCCAATGCAACTTGTGATTTTTCGTATTGAGTGAGCTACCGTTGTCAGTATTCAGTGCAGTACGTGCTTATTCTTAACGCATCCCATTTGGAAAGTTTTCTAATTTTAAATTAAAGTTGGTGCAGTACCGAGAACAACCATGAGAATGTGGAACAGGCGTCCCAAAGAGCCAGTTGATTTTATAAATAATCTTGGTCGCTCTCTTAAGTTTGTATGTGAGGGTGGAGGCGTCCCCGTCTTGGCGTTGCCAAGTGCTTCAGTTTTTATTGAACGTAATTGTACAGGGCGGGGCATCGTAGTTCTGCTCTCCAGTTACGAGGAAACTTGGCGTTGCAGTTTGTCATTAGATTTAAAAGTTGCCTACTCATGTTTGACACTTGATTGATTTTAAATCGGGACAGCTCAGTCGGCGCGGTGTCTTGCATCCGAGGATACGATCTGGGTTCTTTTCCCCGCAGGGGGCACCTTTTTTTATATATATATTCCTGTTCGCCATCTTTGGACAATCTCTTGCCCACTCAGCCTCCTGTCCGTCTGGTGCAAAGTAGCTGGAACGTGAAGCTCACCATTCGCCTTTAACTGCTGCCGAGATTAATGAGTGGAGCTATACCTCCTCTTCTCAATACGCCATTGTCGTGACATTTTTCTCGTATACGTTTTTAACCGTTTTCATCCGAACTGATGAATTTGTTTGTCGGAAACTTAGTAGAAAAAACAGCACAGGTTTTGAGAGCCTTAGCTTTTCTCCTATATTAAATTTTTTCCTAATTTGTTTATTTTAGAAGAACGTATTCGTGAACAGGGTGTAGGAATACGAATGTGGGGGAAGTCTCCAAACGCGTAACGTCCATACGCGATCAGGCTCCATATGCTTTCGTGAAACTTGTTGACTGTGAAATGTGCCCCTCGTGTGATAAGTTTTGCATTTGTAATAAATAACCATTGTTGTATGGACAGTTAGCATTCGTGTTCAAAGGAATCGGACATTGTTAATTTTTGCGTTGGAGCCAGTTTCCTGGTCGTGTCCCCACGCCCAGTGCCGATTGTGGTCGTGGAAAATCCTGTTCAATAACTTCATAATTGATTGTCGAAGAAGTTTGTCCTAGTGGTGGGTGCACTTGCACGTCGCTTGTGGACGTGGAATATTTGCGTTGAGAATGTACGTACGTGGCCTTGACTACAGTCTGTTCCGTCCCCACGCTCGCGTCACGAGTACAGTTCCAATATCGCTCGGTAGGAGGCTACGGGCTAGGTTAAGTCGTTTTAATAATTGAGCTGTTAATTTTGTGAAATTAGAATTGCTTAATTAAGGAACTAATTTATGAACTTCTACCTCATGGAGTGACGTAATGAAACACAACCTTTGCGAAATAATGCGGTTCTTGCAGGATTTGAAATGGATTAACACAGAACAGACTTACGTCATACTCCATTGAAGAGAGTTGCGTGCTTTGAGGTTCCTTGCGGGAAGTGGAAAGTTGGCAACGCTGTGTGTTTCTCCATTTTTCGTCTTTTAGTTTTGAATTTTTGTCATTATTGTCAGGATTTTATTCATAACGTAATTCCCAGTCAGAAATGTATGAACTTTGGGTCTAATTCTCGACAGTTTTCTCTTAAATTCGGTATGATTGTAATATTACGCAGAACACCAGGACCATTTCTGCGTCTTGAAGCATCGAAAATTCGATGATGTGCTTTGCGTTCATGTAAACCCATGAATGGAAATCTCGGGGAGCGAGGTCCGGTGACCGCAGTGGCCA
>NW_019060196.1:63599-75521 GCF_000696155.1 Zootermopsis nevadensis
TATGTTTTCCTGGTATTTGCGTGTGGAGTTGCCGAGTAGCGTGTTCGGGACTTGGATCAATTTACAATGTTTTGGAGTACATTCTTAACCATCGTCGTATATTTGGATTTAAATTTTCGGGGGTGGGTGGGGGGGTTGGGGGACATATTAACATGTGGTTTTGTGGACCTTCCCAGTTTAATAACGTGCTGAAACGTTTTAATTCGTTTCGATCGATGAAGTGGGATGGTATGTATTGTTACGATGAGATATTGCTTCTTATGTGTAATCGCAGGTCTCAGTCAGCATGTGATTGATTAGATGCCCCCATTATCTGTATCCACTCCCGTCTGTTCGTGTAAATAAACTTTGCTCATTGACCAGAGAGCAGATTTCAGCACGTCATTTAACTGTATTCATGTCTCTCAGCGTAATTATGTACGTTTTGTTTTTGAAGGGGGATTTTTAATTAGGGAAATCCTTGTGTTTTCTTCTCTGCCGAAGGAAGCAGCTTTTCTGCAGAAAATTCCCGCACCGGAACGCGTTTTCAAGAGTTTTCCCAAACATATGGTGCTACCCGGTACAGGTAAGGACACACATGTAACCCAGCCAATGTCTTGTGTAGTTGTTTTAGAACGCAATGGCGTTTGATATTGAATGTCCATTACAGTGACCTTGGCCTTGCATTTACGTTGTCTCGGATCGATTGACATTTGAACGAAACGTTGGTTTTTAAATGCTTGGCTGTAATTTTAACTTGGATTTTATTTGGTTCCGAGACGTTTTTATAATGTCCAATATAATTTTTCACTTCTCATCCGTCGTACATTTTTGGATTTGATTTTTTGAGATGGATTGGAAACAGTGACATTGAATGTCGAAGTAATTTAAGGTATAATATTTCTTCTATGCCTGTATTAATAATCGTACTGAACCTCGTATGCCCAACATCCCCCAGAACGTCCAGTTTCTCCTAGTCCTTACCACGTTTTGCAGACAATTCTTATAATCTTGGTTTTTACACTTGAAACTGACTTTGGACTCTGTTCACATTCGAACATCTTTATCAGTTGATGTTACGTGTTGTTTGCACGAAGTGCGTAGAACGAAATTGTAATAAGCTTTGTCAGTTGATGCTGTTTCAGCGCGCAGGCCCACTA
Source organism: Zootermopsis nevadensis (assembly GCF_000696155.1). The sequence continues at coordinate 64,739 of NW_019060196.1, forward strand.
GACCCATTCTGTACGTGAAACTATTGTCGTCTGTTAATGTACTAGGAGTAGCTGTCGTTTTTAGAACAACTTGATTTTTAAGTAGTGATGTTTTCTAGGTTATGTGTGTTCACGATCATTTTTAATTGTCGACTCACATATGGAAGTGTTCATTGTTAATTAGTTCACATAATTAAACAGGAACAATTAATGAAGCGGCTAAATTGTATCACATTCTGTAAAAAAAATATTCCTCAACAAAGGTCGCGTATTTTTTTTGAAAATCCATTACCACAGGATTCAATATTAAAATGGCGCTAGTGTCGTTGCTACTGCAAACTAGTTCGTACCTCCGCCATATTGTTTGTTACTACCGATTGTAGGAAAATAGAAAATATGAGGTTATGGTCACGTCCAGTGGCGATAAATTAATTATTGTTGGGAAGCCAGTTAGCAAGTTAACTTTTTAATATTATCATGAAGCAGGTTGGCCGGGAAAATTATATAAAGTGACTGTTACCGCCGGGGTTCGAATCTTGGTAAGGGTATGGATTTTTATTTCCAACACCAAAGATGGAAACTGTTCTGGGAACGATCTGTTTCCCGGTGAAAAGGCGGCCGGATCGTGAAGCTAACCAATCTTCATCACCCGCTGCTGATTCGTTGATTTCTAGGATTTCTGTTGTGTTCGTCCAGTTTCTGTATTTCATTTCCGTATCCTGGTCGTGGATACGGCGTTATTAGAAGTTTAATTTCCCTAACCGAATATTCTGTCTTGTGCCTTGTATTTTCTCGCTCGATCGCGTGAATAATTCCAGTCTCTCGTGTGACTAAAGGACGTCTCTTTTATCTGTAGCATTTCAGTGATCAGTGGTTTCCGGACGCACGGATCTCCGTAAAAGAGTTCCAGTAGGCGCTGAAAAGCTTTCAAAACCTTTACAAAAAAAAGGGTTTTGTTGCTAAAATAAAGATCAGGACAGAACTTGGCTTTCATTTTGTTACAGCCTGATTAAACTGGTTCACTGATTGAAAGTTTTCGCTGCTGGATCGCATCCTAACTGCTCGTTCAGGGCACGAATATTGGCCGAGTAAGGTTCTGATGCCTTTTTGTTAAGTTTCTGGGGTGGTTTACTGAAATACACCACGACCACCTTCTTCCGTGCATTTACCAGCAATTCTTTAATGTACCGCCATCGTATTATTTCATTCGAGATGTGCCTGTGGTGTTGTGGAAAAGAGGCTTCAGAGAGATTAGCTAAATCATCGCGAAATCACCAAATTAAAAATCTATGTATGTCACTGAAGCACTTTACGTCTCATTCAGTGGCACCGAGGGAAGTCTGTTTACTTCCTGCATTGGCGTGAAAATATTTTCTCACTACGAATACGTCTGCAGTTTGAACAGCTGATAATGGAGATCGTCGCTGTAGGCTACTATACCGCTCCAAAACACTATTTAAAAGCTAGGAAATATTAAATGTGCCCCTCTTAGTATACGTTTGGGGCCCTAGGCGAGTTTGCGTGTGGTTTTAATTTAACAGGCAATAAAAAATGTTTCTAGTTTTTCATACACAGCAGAGACACTGAAAAAGGTAATGTTGTCTCTGATGCACTACACGGAGCAGACATGGGGGAGTGGAGGTGTAGCTCCATGCATTCTAAATCTTGGCACTGGACTCTGGTGAATTGTCAGCTTCATGTCCTGGCAAGGGACTTCTATCGAGATTGGGACATGTGGTCCACACACGCTGTGTCTGACTGGTTCACTTGCGTTGTTGAATCCAGTGCTGATTGGGGGCTCTTGAAATCCCCGAAGATCATATTGATAAAAAAAGTTGATACGTGCCCTAATGTTGTTTCCCTCTCGGGTAAATCAGGGAGTGAAAGCTGCTTCGTTAATGTCGCTATCACTTAGCTTGCTGATAGGTGAAGGTCATTGGTGTTTGAGCAAGCTTTTGCATGTGGTGGCACACTAAAACACTTTTATATTCCATGCCTTTAGTTTAAAATAGGTTGTTGTAATACACATTACAGTTTGCATAAAAAAATTTAACAGGTAAAGATTCCGCAACGTGAAATGTGTGGTAGCTGCTTCATCGTGAACAGTGCTGTGAACTTCATCACTTGATAACAGTGGACTAATTAAAATGCGGTATATATGGAAATGTTGTTACAAACCTGTGTCTGCCACCCCCATCCTAAGGTATCAGGTTCAAAATCTGTGCCAGGTATCATGATTAGAATTTCTCAAACCCCCTCCACCGGGTACATTAGAAACTGGGTCATTAACTGTTCCTTCCACATTCTTACAAATTTTTGCATTTGATGGTTTGTACGTAGAATGGTCGAGAATATTTGCTTACTCCGTGGAGCAGAGTCGTTCTTGAGAAGCCAACATTTTGTGGAACCCGAAGGTTCATTACTGTGTTCACAAGAGTCCACCACTGGCGTCTATCCTGAGATGAATTCGGTTCTTCTTTTGTAGCTTATCTCAGTTGGCCCGTGTGAATAGTAAAGTTGGGCACTACTGCTTATTATAGCATAAATTTATATGTTGCCATGATTTTTTTTAGCGACGTTCGTGGGTGTAAATTCATGCTCCTCAATTTTTTACTTTTCTGCATCATTTTACTTCCCTCTATCTTGAATTCAGATATCCTCGTCCTCAGCACCCGAGGTTCGGCACGTTTGAAAACCGTGCGTCCTCTGCCAAACAGCATAACCACTAAAATGATGATAATTTTATGGTAAAAGTATCCTCACTTTGTAGACCGTTGTCAGTTGCATCAGACGTGATCATTTTTGTTATTAAAAATGCTTGAAATTTTAATTTTATTGCTGTAGTTGCGAATGGAAATTGATTTCAGAAGCTCTTCGTGTCTGTAACAAATAACAGAAACTTACCTCAAACTACAAAATTATCTGCTTTTGTCTCCATGAAAGTACATTGAAGAGGATGTTAACTGTACTCCGTTGAAACATGGTCGTATTATCAGTGTCTGGATAAGATGCTGAAGTTGAAGCGTTTCATATATAATTTGGTGTGTGTAAAATGTTGCGAGATTGCAAGAAAGTATGCTTTGTATGAAATATGGGTTCATAACCCAATTGGAATCTGCTTATTACCGGCGCTGCATTCCACGACACTCTGATCGGTGTTGAAACCGGTCACTGTGATACTCACTTTTCCCCCGTCCTTCAGAACAATTACCTTAATGTGGTATTACATGCGGAAATTTCAATGTCATTCAGACTAGAAGAACAGGCGGTTAAAGTTATGCATTGGCATTTTTATAATTTAAACCTGGAATACTTTTATACCAGTATTTTGGCCATTCGTGACTACCATCTGAAGATGTGTATCATTTCAGTGTTTCAGAGAAACCTCCATTTTCAGGGCTGAAGTCCCCTGAAACAGTATCCGCTGACAAGTGAGCGTCTCATTTTTACCCATGAGACCAAATCAACATTCTCACTTCAGTAAGAAAGTAAAATCTTTCTTTTGTTTCATTGTTAAATGCTTACAAAATTGAGAATGGCCGCGTTAATCCTGTTGCCAGAATATAGGCTGCATGCGGTATTTCTTTGTCGTGGTCTGCCTTTATCAGGGAGAGTTAACTTCGTACAATACAGATGATACAGCAGCTTTTGACTGAACACTCCGTACGATGCGTTACTTAATACATTTTGTTGCAGAGACAACATTATCCAGAGGAAAATCTGGGAGTTTCCACATAGCCCTAGAGCCAGTTCGTGGCCGAGACTCAAGGTGTATGATTTCATCTAAGCGGCAGGAGCCTATCAGTTATAGGTGAGTGGATGTTCGTTCCATCTTCAGGCCTTTCCCCACACCCACCCCCTTTTTTTCTTTCATGTGTGAAATATTTAATGAAATTCAAGGGAAAGCAATTTGTGACCTTTTGCATTCTGATCTTCTGTCACTTAGGACATCAAAATTTTCCAGTAATCGGCACCGGAAGTTACAACCGTTCAGAGAAACGTGACTATCTAACGGTATCAGCATTACCAGCATTAGAATCAACAACGCTGTTTCATCCAAGTTCTTGTTGCTGTTGTCTCTGTCTTTTTCGTCATTGTCGCTAAGATCAGTTGTGGATCGCCTGCTGTTGCCAAGATTCTTGTTGTCACCACTGGCACTGCCCGGTCATTTGAACCTTCATCTTCAAAATGGGGAGTGTGAATGTAAACCGCAGTGTGAGCGATGCGTTCTACCGGTACAAGATGCCTCGCCTCCGTGCCAAGGTTGAGGGCAAGGGTAATGGCATCAAGACTGTCATCGTCAATATGATAGATGTCGCCAAAGCTATAGGAAGACCTGCCACATGTAAGTGGAAATAGTTTGGTTGAAATGTCTTGAGGGTAATTTTAAAACTAGTTTTAATGCAGGTTGTCCACGACATTTAGGAGAACTGCTTTACTTTCATATTGGTGATTTTGAACACAGGAGTTCCATAAACTGTAATAGAACCCAACGAAACAGGTTTATTTAAACATCTGGAAATACGTTGCTGCGTAAACCCATGACGGCAAAATTTTGTGGCCTTTGTAAGTCTATTCACAAGAAAACTGTTCTTTATGTGTTTAAGTTATTGAAAACATGAGTGTGTAATGTCTGTTCCAAGTGTTAAAATTAACTTTTATTCTGTATTCTTTTGTTGTGTTAAAATCATTAAAATTGTAATGCTGACAAACTGGATCTCAGTATGAACTTCTGTTCCATGTAGACCCAACAAAATACTTTGGCTGTGAACTGGGAGCTCAGACCCAGTTTGATTTCAAGAACGACCGCTTTATTGTGAACGGTTCGCACGATGCGACAAAGCTGCAAGACTTGCTTGATGGTTTCATTCGCAAGTTTGTGCTGTGCCCCGAGTGTGACAATCCAGAAACCACGCTGACTGTAAGCCAGAAAAAGTCAACCATCAACCAAGCATGCAAGGCTTGTGGGTATCATGGACCACTTGAATTCAACCATAAACTCAACACTTTCATAATCAAGAACCCTCCAAGTAAGTTCCTTACGCATTTGACAGTAATTCTCACTTTTATAAAATGTTACTAATGTGTATATGTCAATTTTTTATCAGAATTTTGTACAAATTCTACGTTGGAATCTTACTGATATCTGGAGACCTCTAGTGGCATGTCATTTCTGTGGGCTATCGTAGAATTGGGTACTTTGTCCAGATGTAATTAGTATCCGAATGATAATCAACGTGGATTCCTTTAAATTCTCCCAGTGTCTGAAATCGGTATCCACCTGTCCAGTTAATGGACCTGGCAGCCACCAGTAACTTCACTGTAATTTTTATATGCTTTAAAAATCATCCATGATTATAATAATACACCTGATTGTCAGTGAAGACAACTTGTATAAGGCAGACTATGAGATGATATTTAGCATATCGTTCAGTTAAAAACTGTCGGGATCTTGTTTTAAAAAGGAACGAGCAGATTACCATTGCAGTAAATCTGCAGATACCAACATTATAAACTGTTCATCAATCAATCGCTGCTGATTAACCATCCAGAATCACCACAGTGAGAACAAAAACTGCATTATTTATTTTTTTAAAAGGCTGCTTTCAATGTGTTCATGGACTCCTTTGACCTGTTGCTTAAGTGGGGATGATTTTATATAATTGATTAAAATATGTATTATATATTTGTTTGTTTGTGAAGCTCAGTACATATCCTTGTTTGAAGTCAGAGATTGTGGTCAATGTAAGTCTGCTGTGTTGATACACGTGTAGAATGTATAAAATATTTTTTAGTGTCTCTTGGTAAATTTGGACATTGTCATATGTGACTTTTAACGAAAGTCAGCGACGCAGAAAGCTCCCAACTTTTTCTTGGTGCGAGGTGTTTAAAAAAATGTTGCTTAAAAATATCTGAAACTGTGTTGGTTTTGTTTCACCTAGATTTGAATCCGGCTGCCCAGGGATCCTCTTTAACCGAGGGCAAGCGAGGTAAACGCTCAAAGAAGGCAAATGGCGAATCAAACGGAACTAATGGGAATGAAGATGGTGGTCGCTCCTCTGATAATGACAGCAGCGATCAGGTGGTTGAGGCTCCAGTGAAATTGGCAGATGAGAATGTGAGTGTAGAGTCTTTTGTCACAGTTCAACATCCAAAGATCACTTTGATCCTAGAGGCAACAAAAAGTTTCTTAGGTGGGTAAAGAATTAACGTCGCAGCTTAAAGGGTTAACGCTTCTTCCTTGTGTAATTTGAAATGACTCAACTCATGGAAAAATAACCCTTCCATTTTTATTGTATTGACTGTGGTGTCGATATTATCAGCTGACACTCCTACGGATACATCTGTACGTGTCATTGTCGCTGAGCGGATTGGTACAAGCTTTTTTGAGTAGGGAAATGCATGCACCCCTGATAAATATAAAATGGATCATAAGAAACCTGAAGTTTGTATTAGTTATTTAGTTTCTGATTCATGTTTTCCACTTCAGGATGATGATGGAAACTGGGCAGTAGAAGTGTCGGAGGAAGCTGTCAGAGCTCGCCTGCAAGAGCTGACTGACGGGGCTAAGGGAATGACCATCAGCGATGACCTTGAGAAGACCGAGAAGGAACGTATGGACTTGCTATATGAATTCATCAAAACGAGACGTGATGCCGGCCATCTGCTGGATATCAATGTTCACAAGGAGTTGGTTACTGAAGCTGAGCGTCTAGAGATCAAGTCGAAAGCTCCACTTGTCTTGGCCGAGTTGCTTTTTGATCAGAATGTTCATACGCAGGTTTGTACAACAGTGATAAAATGTGGTATTGCAGTATTTTTTGGAGAGTAAGGCACACTTTCTTTCATGGAAAATGCTGCCAGAAATCCGAATGTGTCATATAGCCAGTGCAGATGTATAGCGAGTTCTTGTTTTTTTCATAAAACTTAAACTTTGGATATATATAGCTGGGTTGGGTTATAAAAAAAGTCAAAGAGGATAGCACACAGCTTGCTGACAGCAAGATTGACATTTATGCTCTACGTCATTTGGTGTTTGGTCTTCCCATTTGATTTTTTACAAGTAGTGTACAAAGTTGAGCAAACATTAAATGAACAAAGATCAGCCAGTCATCATTAATGTTGTTACACCTTTCAGTCGCAAAATTAATTCTGTTGCTTGCCCTGTGTTCACAGCTGAAGAAATACCGCATCCTGTTTCTGCGTTTCACTCATGAGGATCTGAAAGCTCAGAAGTACTTGCTTGGTGGTATTGAACAGGTGATTGCTTTGCACAAGGACACCCTTCTGCCGAAAGTGCCTGGAATCTTCAAGGTTATTATTATTATTATTATTATTACAATACACCCCTCAGCTTTAACCTCAGAGATCCAGTGTTATGATACGCGAGGAGGAGATGAGAAACAGTCTGGATGGTGAACTTCTTTTTACATCCCATCGCAAATTATTGAGTAATGCCGCATATCTGCATCTCTGTACGTTATTTTGCCTGAATCGTAGAATCCACCGTTCTGGAATCATAACCTTGCATCTGACAGGAGTACTGAGTGCAGGTCTCAAGGACATGATATATAATGTAATGTAAATATATTTATTTGTGTTATTCAAGGGAAGAAATGTGTTTCTGTGTACAATGCATGATGCGTTGTTTTGGAAGGCTCTGTCGGTGCAGTTGGTTTGTAGAACTACCTGATTATAGAGGATGCATTTGGAAACATTATATTCCAAAATGGAGTGTGTGTATGTGTTCACAGATGTTCTACGATGCTGATATTCTGGAGGAGAAGGTTCTGCTCGAGTGGGCAGGGAAAGTTAGTAAGAAGTACGTGAGCCGAGAGCTGAGCCAGGAGATCCACGCCAAGGCAGAACCTTTCATCAAGTGGCTGAAGGAGGCAGAAGAGGAAGATGACAGTGACAGTAAAGATGAAGATGACGATGATGATCTGGAGGTATGTCGCTTGAAACATGACCGCTTGCACCATACAGGAATGGTGTTTTACGTGGACCATGTCTATTTTCTGTTAATAATTCCATAATTGCTGTCACATGGAATGACTTTGTTAAATAAACTGCAACACAGTCAAGGACATAGAACCAAAAGATACATGGAATGACTTAAATAAACTGCGACACAGTCAAGGACATAGAACCAAAAGAAATGCGTACTGTCACAGTTACTGTGAGTGACCTCAGTGATTATACAATATATCTGACTTTCGCTGAATGTATCTTGGATAAGGCAGACTGAGAGGCTACTCTGTTTATTTTGCTGTTACGTATCAGTTTTTTTTCTTTGTGCATTTAATTACAGTTGTCGCTCTTGCTCTCCAGATTGAATATGATGACCGTGCTAAAGCATCGCCGTTGAAAGAACAACCAAAGCAGATTACTAACAAAAAGCCTGTCGTTGATCGTGACGAGGGAGAAGACGACTTGGACATCGATGCTATTTAATCACCAGCATCACACTTTTGCAGCAAGGTTAATGATATTTATAGTCACATTGCCTGATTGATTTGGTCATAGCTTGTGCAAGATGGAAATGAGAAGGCTATATATATATATAACATTTTGGAATAAATTTGGTTATTACTTAACACATGTTTGATTCAGTATTTCAGCACAGAAGATTGCAATTCTACTTGTGAGTGGAACGTATTTTAAGCCAATATCACAGACACATTACGTGGTACAGAATGGTAATAATGGTAGCACATAGAGAGAGCGTCGCTTCTCGTGTCCTTCTTGCAATACGGTGATATTTAATTCTTCCGATTGATTTTTTGTCTCTCAATTATGAATACACTCTCTGCCACTTGTCCCATTTTTTTTCTTAGTTGTGTTACCGAAAGGAAATATTCATTGCTGGTCCCATTGCAGCGCCCTAGTATGTAACGAAGTGTGTGAATGAAAGATGTGATGTAGATTTCTTTGGATTGGCTGGTTTAGGAAGGCGTATTTTTAATGTGCAGAGTCTTGATTCTTTAATGGCATTGCTTGTACAAAAGATAATTAGACAACTTGGTAGGCCTGGAACATGAAAAGAAGACTGATTTTTTTGTTTGCTTAGAAATTGGGGTGTAGTTATAAGACATACAAAATAATGGCCGTTATATAACTTTTCTTGCATATATATATCGAAAGAACATCACTGAATTAGAAGTCACGGGTTTAACTCGAGGGTTTACAGCCAAAGTATTCATTGCGCATCCTTTTGATGTTTGACATTAATACGACCTTTCAAAGAATTCAGTATACTGGTGTACCATTGTGTATATTCACCGAGTTAACGCAGGAAATTGTTTATATACTGTATCAATGATGTATCGTTGTAGTGCCATGTATTCATGCATAGCCCATAGTTTTATAAATTGTTGAGACATTGAAATTTGAATATAATTGGGCTGTACAAGAAGGAGGGGGTGAGGCTTTTTGGGGGGCTTGATTTGATGGCATTACTGGAGTGTTTCATCTGTTTAAATGTTTTTGTCATTATTGTATATGAATTTGTGGGAAATGTTTGTGAAGATACTTGATATACTCATAAAGCAGGCAGAAAACTTTTTTTTACTATACCTAATATGTGTTAGTAGAATTAATGGTTATTTCCATAAAACTTGCATAGCCCTTTTATGAGTCAAAGTGTTGAAATATTTTTCTTCTTCAATAAAGTTGACTGCATATAAACAATTTTCTGTTCGTAGCTTCAAATTATGTCTGGATGTTACTACTTGCGTAGGGTTACGTCACTCGGAAAAGTGCGCGCTGTAGCGTACTTTCACGAGTTCGTGAATGCCCAGCGATAAAAACGTAGGAATGAGTTGAAACATTCAGTTCTGCATGCTGTGTCTTTGCTTCATACATTTGGCCAGGGTCGTCGTTGCTACATTCTTCTTTTTATATTTTAAGCTGTGCAGTTTTACCTGAGCTGTGTAATCTCATGAAGCTTGATTATGTATAAATATGACTTTAAAAAGGTGAAAGTACCGAATATTTCAGCAGTCTTTGTAATAAGGGTTGTTTGTTAGAATATATTTATGGATAAAAAGTTGATCATGCTTGCAGCTTTCGTTGTTTGCGTTCCATCATATTACGCATTTTCTGCAGACTCTTCACACAATTGTAATGGGCTTGCATTGATTACATTGTAACTATTTTGAATGTAAATTTTAATTGTTACCTTTAAATCTTATTAAAATGTTTAGTTAAGCAAGGTCTGTACTTGCAGCTTTAGTGAATAAATGATTTATGAATTCTACAGATGCTATTTGGTGCTTCGGTATGGAGCATGTAAGAAGTTCATTATTAATGCATCTGATTTCTGTTCCATTTTGATTTTCAACCATCCCACATTATCCTCACTGAGCATGTTTTGTGGGGTTTTTTTCCAGTGTTTCCATGCAAATGACGACCATTTCCCTTGAAATACACAACTGCTTCATTCCTAGTCCTTACAATTTTTGTTTGCTTAATCGTATAACATAATCTTGCTGTATGTCCTCAAATGCGTTTGAAAGAAGACGTTTCTGAAGTAATAAGGAAAATTCATGTCAAAGTTAATAATTACGCTGTATGCTGGACAAATAGCCTCAGCTACATCACTGTACGAGGGGAATAGAAAATGTAAAGTGTGATGTGGTAGTTGTGCAGGCCATTGCTTCTAATCCCTTGCACTTCAGCTTGCTGACAACCAATATGTGAATATGACTTGTCTTCTGAGTACTCATTGCCTTGATGAAGGCTGTGAGCACATTTGAATAGTCGTAAATTTAAACCGAATTATAACTCAATCCAGAAGACAAGT
>NW_019060196.1:75564-92572 GCF_000696155.1 Zootermopsis nevadensis
ATTTGTGGTTGGGAGGAAATATCCAGCCTTGAAAAATTGGCAGTCCGATGTAACGGGGTTGTTTTTCCCATTCCTCGGTGCAATGAAATGCTGCAGCAAACGAATAAAGGGCGAGGACATGTTGATAATTCTTGAATTGTAAAGCTAGGAGAACCAACCGAAAGCAGACATCTTTGTTCAGTTTCATATTTTATCAATAGGTGGCATTCAAGTAGTGAATAGTGATCAAGGCCAGACGACCTGCTTGTCAGGTAAGCTTTTGCATTTGTCTAAACGAAATCGTAATTATTGTGTACTTGAAATATGTATGCGTTTGTATACGCGTTGTTGCAGATATAATATAACCCTATAAATTTAAGACTTGTATTGTACACACGAATAAAATTGTTTGAACGGAGTTGGTGTTCGCTCGCCATTTTATCAATGACATCATGCGTTAAAAGTCTGGAATATTTGTGTTTATGTGACTAGTAACTGTAGCTTCGTATAGTTGAATTCGTTATATAGTTGATATACACAATTTGAAGACTAACTACAAAACAACTATTTACTGCAGGTGTTCTAATGACCAACTGATCAATGGACCGACGTCCGTATGGTGTCTGCTGAAATAGTTATGGAAGAGCGAGTAGAGCAGTAAGTACACAATAGTATTAAGTATTCTTTCTCATTTGTGCTTCTAGGGTGTATTAGTCACTGTTCAGTCTTTTGTGATGCAGCATAAGGAAGTAACTGCAAATATGTAAAATATGAGTCCAAACTTAATGTCAGAAGTTGACCACTCCTTCTAGTTCTTGATATGATGTTTTATGTCAGCTCTGGGTTTGCCATTAATTCTGGAATTAACTAGAGTTTATTTAAACATGTATGTGTGTGATGGTACATGGATTAGTTTCATTCTGAGCCACGAAATTGAGGAATTATTTCTTTGAAATTAGTTCAAATCTCGCATTCTCTTGACATTTGAGATTCCAGATGTAGTATAATTTTGTATTTTCATAACATGCATTGAACGATATTGTATTGTGTATCCTGTTACTTAGCACAGTTATGGTGACTGTGGGGAACCTTGTTACATGTGTAAAATAGAATATTAACCATGTTTTCAGAAGAAACTTGAAATTCTTTGCAGTGTTGCTAGAGATCTGATGTGACTAATACATTTTCATACATAAACTGGTATGTAATTTACGTAGAGACTGCAGTGATGCCTAGCAGAGCCAATAGATCATGAAGCTTTATGCTTATTGATGTGAGAAATGATTTCAAAGCCTGGCAAAATTAAAATACAGGTTGTGGCAGAGAAGACTGGCATTTTCTTGTTGAGTAGTATACAAAATGCAAGAAATGGATAGGTACGTAGAAGAAGCATGAGGGTCTGGTTGGGAACACACGTGCAGCAATGTGGTTGCATGAAGATCGCACCACGTCACACAATGAACAAATGGATATGGATAATTTGCATCAAGGTCTGATGATTTCACAGCCCTCTGTTGTTTTAGTGAAGTTATCTGAAGAGTCGAGATGGCCCGCCACTTCGGATGAACTCAAGGCTGATATCAGAGAGGTGATTCATGACCTGTTACAATGTGTGATGGATAATTTCACTTAGCGCCCGCAAGAGTTCGTCACTGCATGCCGGGGGGAAATTTACAGTACTGTTTTTTTAAGAAATTTAACAGTATATGTATCAAACTTAATTTGCAAAATTGCTGTTATATGTCAATGTGCCAGTTTATATTATTCGCTCGAACAGAATATATTTACACATGAAAATATTCATTCTATCCTGCTGGACCCTGTATGTACTTCAGGATGTAAGAAAATTAAATGTTAGTCTGTTCCAGTCCCACTTTTATGGGATGGAGTCTTTTGTGTGTGTCTCTTTCTTCCTTCCATTCTCTTTCCTTTCCTTCCCTCCCTCCCTCCCTTACTGCCTCCATCATCAGGGTTAATCGCCCTGATGATGGAGGCAGCAAGGACCTCTGAAGCGTAATTAAACTTATACCAGAAGATGGCCATCTTCAGACTCACCGCTGCAAAAACCTCAAATCCTACAAAGATTATTTAATCCTTTCCGTGCTTTTCATGATAAATTTATCTTAAAAATGTTTACTTTTCTTGTCGTTGTTTATTTGGTGACTTACAAGGTCAATCAGAGTCATCAGCTGCAGGCTCTCGTCTCTTGCGGCTTTTAAACAGTAGGAATTTTGCTGCCATGAAAGTATAGAGTAAGAAAACTTTTATTTTACTCTACATTCAGGGTGGAAAAGGTTAATTCCGCCAGCGCTACACAGCTCCTCGTCTGACCTTTTAATTGTGTTTCCCTGCAGTGCGTTGTCTCGCCATCAACAGTTTAGTGTCAGGTCGGTTTTATCGTTTGATGTTTTCGTTGGTTAATCAACTGGCATCATAAACATTGTTTTACAATGCACTCGCAGTTTAAGGCAGGATTTCTCATTCTCATACGAGGCTGTTTAATTCAGCGTTATGCGTTTGCACATGCTGTGAAGCACGCCTCGTGTTTAAGGAAATTATGAAGATGGCGTGTCTTCAGGGTTGTAGCTCCCTGTAGTATGGTAGACATTTACCAACTTTCAAAGGTACTTGCTGCCTCCATCATCAGGACGATGGCTTATACACCTGATGTCGGACGTTGGTAAACTTATACCAGACTGCAGGGCGTTACAGTCCACAAGACATCCATCTTCGGACTCATCGCTGTGGAAAACGTCGAATGCTACTTGGGGAAAGTTATGTTTGGGTTTGCTTATCATAGTAATCCATCATCGTAATGGAGGAGCAGTTATTATGTGCGCCTTGACACCTCGTAATTCCAGTTCTGCCGTTTCATCTTGTGATCAGATTGTCAGTTTCTGAAAAATATCAATTTACAAATCATGAAAGCACGCCTGATGATGTCCAAATCAGTTGTTTGATTTTGCAGCAATTCAGTGTGGCAGTCAGTTCTTAAAAATACATAGGTAATGATTACCCTTTAAAACCCAGTGGTAATTATGTATACCACTTACTTTAATACTCAGTAACTCTGGATTCTGCTCACAGAATGCATTTATTGGTTTCGTACGATTTTCACAGTAAACATCGATTATTTCCTTAAACAGCGTTAACCAGTTGGTCTTTTTAATGGTGAAGTGTAGTGTTTTCTTTGCGGTAAGGACTGAATTCTTAAGTTTCATTTGAAAGAGCTTCGGCTCCAAAGGTTAATTAGCGTTTTAGTCGTATTATTTCCTTAAACAAGGTTAACCAGTTGGTCTTTTTAATGGTGAAGTGTAGTGTTTTCTTCGCGGTACGGACTGAATTCTTAAGTTTCATTTGAAAGAGCTTCAGCTCCAAAGGTTAATTAGCGTTTTAGTCGTATTATTTCCTTAAACAAGGTTAACCAGTTGATCTTTGCAATGGTGAAGTGTAGTGTTTTCTTCGCGGTACGGACTGAATTCGTAAGTTTCATTTGAAAGAGCTTCGGCTCCAAAGGTTAATTAGCGTTTTAGTCGTATTATTTCCTTAAACAAGGTTAACCAGTTGATCTTTGCAATGGTGAAGTCCGGTGTTTTCTTCGCGGTACGGACTGAATTCTCAAGTTTCATTTGAAAGAGCTTCGGCTCCAAAGGTTAATTAGCGTTTTAGTCGTATTATTTCCTTAAACAAGGTTAACCAGTTGATCTTTGTAATGGTGAAGTGTAGTGTTTTCTTTGCGGTACGGACAGGTAGGATTTGAGGGTCTCAGGGCGACAAGTATGTCTTTAGGGATATTTTGTCGTGTAATTTGCTAGAAATTGACTGACGTTTCTAGAAGAGAAGTTGTCTTCAGGTTAAATATTCAGAGGGTATCGTGTTCGATTCGGGCCTATGAACGATTTCTGCACGTAAAAGGAAAGTCGTAATTGCGGGCCGCAGATTACTGCAGGATGTTTCGTGTTGTGGAAACTTCCTTGTTCCTTTCTTCTTGGTCGTTGGTTTGCCTCTCTGTCTTGCATCGCTGCACAGGACACACAGTAGTAGCCAGTACAGGCTCGGGTTATGTTGTGAAATGTTTCCATGGTGATTCGTGTTCTTTTTGAGTGTTAGAAAATTCGCGAAGCAGCTTCGGCCCCGGACTTGACATCAGGTGCTGTTTGTTTAATTGGTTTCACCTTTTTTTTAAGACGTGGGTACAGTTCCCCACAAGGCCAGCGGTTGCCAAACTATTCCCCCCCCCCCCAATTTCTTAAATAATGGCGCACAAGAGCAGACCATTTCGTTAAATAGCATCGTCTGTGCAGACGAAGGAAGGCGTGTACATGTGTGGGAGAGATCGGATAAAAAATGTTTCGTGTGTAATAAATAAACAGATGTGATACGCGACTGTCAAAAGTGGTAATTGCTTTTGAAATTGGTATTGTAAAAGTGAGTCAGTGGTTGCTGTACGCGAACAGAGAATTTGCGGTTTTCTCTTGTGTAGAACCTCCTGCTGTTTTAACTGGCACGTGAACCAGATGTCGCTGTCTCTACGTTAGTGGAAACTTTGGAAGTTTTGTGGATTGTATTTTAAGTGTCGTGTGTTTGGACATCGCCCGATCTCTGTGAATGTGGTAAGTGACCTTTTACGCCCGATTTTTAACCCTTTAAGCACAGTGGTAACTATATATACCTCCCGTAACTTTGGATTCTGCCCACAGAATGTTTGTATGATTCTCAGAATAAACATGGCGCATCGTCACACAAGACAGCTGACTTCACAATCTTCTCATTCACCCCTCTTATTACCTAAACCCTGGCATTTTAACTACGTCGTTAAACAACCCGGCAAGCATTTATAGGTCCTGTCTTTTTAAGTTTCTCTGGTTTATGGAGGAAATTAGCTTTTGTAGCTTGTCTGACGTTCGGAAATTGTTTTAAATAAGCGGTATGTAGTTGGACAGGACGGAACTAAGGTATGGTTTGTAATGTGGCCTTAGTTGTAGGGATTTGCTTGGTTTTTGCCAGGTGCCTGCCTCGTATCTTGGTCAGGGGATCGTCTACGCTGGCTTTGTGAGCTTTTCCCAAAATTATTCTCTTACAGACATCTCAACTTCAGGTCCATTGCTCAGTGTAATCTTTCGTAATTTGATTCTACATAGTCACTGTACTTGATACATCATTGTTAAACAAAGTTCGTCACCTTTTCAGTCGCTGAACGTGACCTTGACTTTTGTTAACAATTTGTGATGTGTTTTAAATTGAATAATGACGGAAGCCCTGGTTCGTGTGCCTTGTTCCTGTTTATCTGATTCCGCGGAAGTAAAGATGGCCGGATCGTGAATCTGATCGGATTAGTTTGGTTCCCTTCGTATGGAATTCGATTTGGCTTTACCTGCAGTCGTATTATGCACCGTCATGTATTGACTGGCATCAGGAGATTTTAGTTCGATATCATACGCCAGTTTCTAAAGGTCTATTCGTTTGTTTGTTCATACCTGTTATGATATATAGTTATCTCAGTTAAGACGTGATAATTTTGGAACATTTATCTCTTCACATACCTTATTTACCAAATCGTAGAATATTTCTGACGAACGATAACGATTTTAACCCTTTAAATTCCAGTGGTAACTATGTGTACCACCTTCTTGAACAATATTCAACGCCGACGTTTGCCTACGGAATGTATTTATAAGTTCCGTATAATTTTTTACGATAAATACAGATTATTTCCCTGAACAGCGTCTACCAGTTGATCTTTGTAGCGGTGAAGTGCTGTGTTTTCTTCGCGGTACGGACAACTCGCAACCAAGTCAGCAAAGTTGCATCGTAGCTTTTCGCCTTCTTAGTCGATTCGGAATGATCATCTTACGCTCTGATATTTCATCTCCTCAGGGCGGTCAAGATGGCCGCCGCGGTCTTGTAGGCCCACCACACGTCACAACCTTTACACCGCGAATGGCGATCTTGTTACGATGCCGAACGGGTTTTAGCGAATTTCGAAAAATTTTACGATCGAATTCTGGGATAGTACGCTTAGCTTAAAGTAACCATGACTGTCAGTAATAATGACATAACGGACGTGCGAACTTATGAGGTGGAAACGACGCTAGTGCCAGCCGAGTGGTCAGCACTCCGTGTTCGGGAGGTCCCAGGTTCATATCTCGGTTCGGGGACCGGCTGTCCCGCCTAAAGATTTTTTTTTATTTTCTCGGTTCCTGTAGGCAAATTTGGGAGATTACCTTAAATTAGGCCACGACCACTTTTTTATGTAATTTCCAATTCATTAGTAATCCCGTCATCCTATGCTATACAGTCTGAGCTGCTTACAGCGTCGTTAAATAAACAACATATAAGTAATCTGTTGTTTGAATATGAATTTGTCAGCAGCATTTGAAATTACTTCAAATACTCATCAGACAAATGCGTTTTCCGGAGAGTTGGATGACGTCAGCCCGCTCTCTGCTACACCCAGGATGATGTGATACCAACGTAATTGAAGTTGCCTTTTTTGTGGGGATTTCATAAGCTTGAATCATCGTCTGTCTGAAGTTTTCTGATCAAAGGAAATTCTGCTGGTGGCCGAGCCAGAACCGGAACTTCGGATGAAAGTCCTTCATTTACGCTCCGCTGCCCACATCTTGTCTTTATTCAACTTTTCTTGCAGTTCTCCTCTCGTCCTGTAACTGCCTTCGACCACGCGACTCTGTGAAGTGAATCGCGTTTTCCTCGCCGCCTCCTAGTTCAGTCGCATTTTGTATGTGTAAAAGCAGTTTCGTAATGTGACGTTTCTGGTTCTCACTGCAGTGAGCAATAACGTGGCCGTCGCCCGGGTTTTTGCGCCCGTCAGGCCTGGCAGAAGTTTATTGACCTCATCATGGAGCAAGTATGTCTGAAACGTCCGTAAATTTCTACCAGGTTACAGATCACACCGCATTATTTGGCGTTTAATTTTATAACGCAGATTACGTGTGGAGCACAGAAACGGGTTTTGCATTGTAATTAAGTTTGGGAACACTGTACTTGGGTCCCGTTGTAGCTCCTGATCACCACGTATTTGCTTTGTGTTTGCGTGTTTCGTACGAACTAGGCCTGGTACTCTCTGACGGGTGCAGTTGATACAACGTCATTAAATGTGACTCTGAACTGCCGCCTTCCCTGGTTTAATTTCGAAATTCCAGTCGAATGCTGTAAGACCCTGCGTGTCTTCTGCCCCTGATCCACTTCTAATCGATGTTTATCTTCTCCAGACGAACGGGCACTGCCTGGGAACCTTCATAGCCGTAAATTTATCTCTGTTCTTCCCGACCCCTGTTTAGAACAGTATCTTATCTATAATTTGGCCTCAAAAGTTGCACTGTAGAGGTCGGAACAGGTGGATAATACAGCAACTACTAGCCCGATATTGATCCTCCTGTAGGACTATAAAGCAGGAGGCTGTGTTACCGACATGTCTGCTCCTAGCTCCTTATGCAACCTAAGGGGTGTTACCGAAGGGGCTGTTTCAACTGAAAGGGGACTGAGTCTTGCAGGGTTAGAGTGGCTGATGGTGGAATTGAATGACTTTGTTGGTTTATCAAAAGGAAATATGCGCGTATCACTGGTGAGTGGGTGGGGTTTTGGAATTATGCGGTTGTAGGCTGTTTTAAAGCACAAGACATTTGAACAGGATTGCCCAGGTTCGCACCCAATACGTCCTGATCGTAGATCGGGAAGTGAGGTTCGGTAACCTTGGTGTCCATTCCTGCGGTCCACCACGACCGATCCATCGATCAGGGACCTCCTAATTCGGTTAGAATGTGTCGGGGTGCCCTGTAAACTGAGTACTCGTCGACCTGGTAATGGAAGCAGCAACACCTCTGAAACGTCTGTAAACTTCTACCAGGCCACACGTCCCCATAAACCCAGAAGACAGACGTCTTCGACATAATCGCAGAGAACCTGAAATCTCGCTCCTGTCAGTTTGACGGCAACTTCTCTGACACTCTTGCAATGCGTGTAGTCGAATTAGATGTTTTTAGGGGTTATTTGTTTCTTTGGAGCGTTTTAGTTTGGCGAAGATGGAACTGGTCAGTACCTGTTTCATTGTGTGATGTATCTAATCTCGTGTTAGCAAGTGACTCTTTGCTGCCTGTTGTGGAAACCTACAGTCAGATGGTATTCTGACGGTCTGGAAGTTGATATCAATCTAGGATTTGAGACTTTGATACACGAAGCACCGTAGACCCCGAGAGAGAAAAAATGTTTCTTTAGTTCCACCGAATCCCATATCGGGACAGTTGGAGTTTGATTCCCGACAGGTGCTGACATACAATTAAGTCTATAAATGATCCCGTTCTGTCAAAATCCTTATCTACTCAGCATTTATCTGGCTATGTTGTTCGCCTTTGTAATGGTGAAGTGTAGTGTTTTCTTCGCGGTACGGACTGAATTCTTAAGTTTCATTTGAAAGAGCTTCGGCTCCAAAGGTTAAGTAGCGTTTTAGTCGTATTATTTCCTTAAACAGCGTTAACCAGTTGATCTTTGTAATGGTGAAGTGTAGTGTTTTCTTCGCGGTACGGACTGAATTCTTAAGTTTCATTTGAAAGAGCTTCGGCTCCAAAGGTTAAGTAGCGTTTTAGTCGTATTATTTCCTTAAACAAGGTTAACCAGTTGATCTTTGTAATGCTGAAGTGTTGTGTTTTCTTCGCGGTACGGACTGAATTCTTAAGTTTCATTTGAAAGAGCTTCGGCTCCAAAGGTTAATTAGCGTTTTAGTCGTATTATTTCCTTAAACAAGGTTAACCAGTTGATCTTCGTAATGGTGAAGTGTAGTGTTTTCTTCGCGGTACGGACTGGATTTTTAAATGTCAATTAGACGTCCAGCTTCAGGGGATTACTTCTAAGCACGTTCTCGACAGCAGATAGTTTTGTGCATCGTTAATGTAAAGGATGTGTTCGGGACCACCCCAATATGTTCGTGTTTGGCCGTAGTGTTCCTGTTTCGGGGGTGGGTTGTAGCCACGCGCCGATGCAGTGCGCTTTCTTTAGCATTTCCGTGGCGGCATGGAGCCGACGTTGGCCCGCTGTATCGACCGGATAATCTACTGCTTGAATCAGACTAGACACTAAAAACACGTTCTGAAGCTTAACTTTGTGTGCCTGATTGTAAATTCGTCCCTTTTTTAAACTGTCCTTAATTACCAGCTGTTCGCCTTGAAGTGAACTGATTCTCGTTCCTTGGTGATTTTAGGTGTTCTTTACGCTCTGGCGCTAACGAAGGACATCTTATGGGCCCGTCCATGTCTGTCTGTCTGTCGTGTCAGCGTTAGCTTATTTACTGTAGTGAGATTAATGGAATGTGTTCATAAGATAAAGTTTTCGCTGTGTCTGGTACTCCGCCCAGAGGGCGTGTGTGGGAGTGCAGATAAATTTCCGCGCATTCGTGTCCTCGCCACGAAATGGAAGTGAGAGATCAGCATCACGCATCGGCCGCTGTACCTCCAGGGAATTGCTTGCGTTTGTGAAGAAATAATTTCATGCTGGTATTTGTGTTTTCCGTAGCGATATTAAATATGCGTGGACTTTATTGAGTGTTTCCAGTTGTGTGATCGTGGGCGTTACTTCGGCACGGGAAGGTGATTCTGTGTGTGGGACACGCACGGCTTGGTGCGTCTCGCTGTGCAGTGGGGTAGTTCTGTTTTGACTCCGGTGGTTGGCGTGCAGCGGAGGGGGTGGAAGCTTCGTATTAATTCGGAGTTGGGTGTAAGGTGGACGGACGGCTGTGTCAGTGTCGGAGTAGAGTTTCTGGGGGTGTGTTGTTTGGTTCCTATCAGTGCTTGTAATTTTATATTAGTGTCGGATGCATCACACTAATCAAAGAAAGGCTTCTCCTAGTAGTGAATAGATATAATTTTCTTCGTTTGAAAGAGAAGTATATGGATATTAATATTACTTGATATTTTTATGCGTGATGCGTGTTAAAGTATCACCTCAAGTGTAGTGTCATGTTTATTTGTGACGTCACAAGTGCATCGCTTAGGATGACACTTGTGTGACATATTTAGTACGTTCAATTTGAAACTTCTGCGATCTCAGGAAGTCGTAATAAATATTGAATTTGGGCTCTGAATTATGCACATGTGACATCTGTGAAACACTGAACGGTACAGTAATTAATCGAGGGTCATTACGTGAATCGTGAGTTAGTGCCGTCTGTTTTCAGACTCTCTGAGAGGAGTTTCTGTGCAATGTCTCGCTGCTTCTGTTCGCTTCAGACGACGACGAGTAGCTTTAAAGTGCCGATGTTGAAGCACTGAACTCCTGGAGTTGTCACACTATGTCCAAGACCATCAATGCCTATCGTGTGTAAGTTATTAACACGTTTCACTGTTTCTCCATTGTATTGCTTTAGTTAAGTTGTGACTAACGTAAAGAACGCCATTGTAAATCGTACTTTTTTCATTATGATTTGTTACGTAATTACTGATCTGGTGTTGACAGCGTCCCGGAACTTCAAGGGTATGAACGAGAGACACCGGAGATCTAATATTGCGTTATTAAACCAAGCTGTTATTAATACCACGACGTGCTTCAAGTGTGAAGCTGTCCAATTAAGAAGCGTGTGAGGTAATATCGCCCAGAATTCGCTGTGCTCTGCTCCTGGTATTAGTTGCATAATATGGTCGTGTCGTTTTTATTGTTCTTTGCAAAATCACCATTGTAACAACTTGAAGGACAGTCGTTTCAGTCAGCGGAAATAACTACGCTTTTAAAGGAAATGCCCTCATTCGTCTTGCATCGTACGCCATTTTTTGTTCCCCCAAACTTACGGTGAAACTCTTGGTGAACAAACGCCGAACTTCGTAATTTTGCTCGTGGGACGAGTTACGCAATTTATGGTAGAGGCAATTTAAAAATAAATAATCGTTTCTTTCGAATTTTTTTAAGCTGTTTCACGGAGCATCCGTCCACTCTCTGTTTTGCTGTCGTGAGTGTTTGGCGCATTACAAGAACACGCGATTTCTAGGTCCATGCAGCGTCAGATATGTGTTATCTCTGTAGTCGTGAACTTGTACCAGCAACAAATTAATATGAATCCGATTCATGTTTGCAAAAAGCAATGGCCATTTGGAAAATGTACGCGAATGTAAAGGTGCGTGGATCCACTGTAGGGAATTCGTCTTAATTTCAGAACGCGCGGCCTGAGACTTTAATACAGTCACGAGACTGTATTCTAGAGAGGTTGGCGTGTCTGCGGAAAACTTTGAGCTCCTTATTTGCAGGTCTTTGTTTGAGGAGCACTCACTCTGAGGCACGCAAGGTGTCCCCCCCCCCAGTGGGCCCTTCTGCACTACCATGTTGCTTTGTGGGCGTCTTCCTTTGGCATCTTGTGCCCAATTTATGACTATGTATCGCATACTTTAATAATCAGCAGTTCTGCATTTTGTCCACAATGTATTTTTGTGTTTCGTTCGATTTTCACTGTAAACAGCGATTATTTCCTTAAACAGCGTTAACCATTTGATCTTTGTAATGGTGAAGTGTAGTGTTTTCTTCGCGGTACGGACTGAATTCTTAAGTTTCATTTGAAAGAGCTTCGGCTCCAAAGGTTAATTAGCGTTTTAGTCGTATTATTTCCTTAAACAAGGTTAACCAGTTGGTCTTTGTAATGGTGAAGTGTAGTGTTTTCTTCGCGGTACGGACTGAATTCTTAAGTTTCATTTGAAAGAGCTTCGGCTCCAAAGGTTAATTAGCGTCTTAAATACTTGGAAGAGGTTCGATTTCAAAGAGTTAACTGATATCGTCTGATTTATATTGTTTTTGAAATGGGGCAGGAATTTGATAGGGGTGGTATAGCTCCTACTCATTCTTGACCTCGGCACTAGATGGGGGTGAAATCAAAATCCCGCTACCCCAGCGCACTCTGCCAGAAATCAGCGCGACAGACCGTCGTAGACAGGTTCGGCTGACAAGAGAGAACTACGTATATAAATGCACGCATCACAGTGTAATCCTTTGAACTGTGACGAAGTTTGCTTTGGCATGGACAAATACACACAAAGTTAATGTTACCGCGAGATTTTGCTTGTCATTTGAAGTACCAAGGCACTTCTATGTTATTGCCAGGGGTTTGTTTGCACATCCTGCAGACAAATATGACATCATTGCCCTTGGTTAAGCCCAGCGTCGGAGATATAATTGAATCGTCAATAAAGTGTGTGTTGTGATCACGTCCATTGGGTGATATGGGCGCTTTTTTCAGGGATGTAAAGGGTGATTACTACGAGAATTACCAAAGTTGATAAAGGCTGAGTCTTCAAAAGGAACATTTACGAGGCGATTAGGTCTTGTATGGAGCTCCTGATTCATCTGTCAATCCATTCTTGATATTTGGTTGCGAAGAAGCTGTATGACCTCTCCCCACAAACGCCTCCTTGGCGTGTACTTGGACAAATTTAGTAGGATTTGAGGTGATTTTGAAGACGGCTGTCTTCTAGGTTGTAGTGTCGCTTAGTCTGGTAGAAGTTTACCGACGTTTCGGAGGTATTTGTTCCTTCCATCATCAGGGCGATGAATAAACTCAGGCAGGCTCAGAAGACAGTCGTCTGTGGACAGCTTTACTTGTGCTAAAGTTTCAAGCGATGAGCCTTTTGTTAGAAAATCGATTAAGTCCGATCTGAGCTTTGTGTGAACTTTAGTTGGTGTACTTATATTGTACCGATGTTTTTACCTGGTCAATCGTACTGACAGGTAATTCGTCGTTCCCAGATTGTAGACTCTCATATTTGCATTTCGTTGGCAGTGTTTGGGGTTGTTGAAGGTGTGGGTTCCGAGGAGGTGGTAAGGGTTGTTTTCGTGACTACAGCGCGGACAGACCCTCTCGGATCAATACCACATTGAACGAAGTGCGGATAGAAACATGGCAGGAAAGTACGCCGGGGGTGAAGATTTGGGGGAGGGGGGAGTGTTGCATGCATGGGTGGCTACCCTGTGACGTCACTGCTCTCGGTTTGAGGCGGTCGCTGCTGCTTTAGAATTTCATGATTTCCGTGGTTGTTACTTCAGTGAGGTGCTTCGCCAGTTATTAAGATGACCAAATCGAGGAGGTTGAGAAGGGCGTTGGGGAAATAGGAAATGAGCACAAAAGTTTTGTTCGATAGCCCGAAGAGAATAGAGTATTCGCAAGACGGGGGATAATATTAAAGTGGGTCTTGAAGTATGGGTTGAGGGTGCGGATTGGATTCGTGTGGCTTAGGATAGGGACCGGTGGTGGGCCATTGTAAAATGCTTTACATGTGTTGAGTAGCTTAGTGTACTGGTAGGTTCTTAAGGATTCTGTTCTGTTAATTGTCGTCGTTCCTTCTCTCCTGGTAGGCAGTTACGTGCCCCATATCAGATGTAAAAATCTTGTAAGCATGAAATTGGTTTCCAGTGTTTCGGAGACTCTGCCTCCATCATCAGGGTTTGCCTTTAGCCATGGTCACACAGCTGATTGCTCTGAAAGACTTCTCACCGTCCCAGTCATCGCCTAGCTTTAAAAAATGTGACTCGTCATTGCGTTGTGCAGATTTTCTGTGGGAACTCAAGCGAATGAATGGTTTGTGTGACCGGAACCAGTTGTCTCACTGGAGTCCGAAAAGCCGGAAGTCCTTTGTGGATATTACGCAAGCAGCGACGATTGCTGAAGTGATTGTTTGGCCTTGTCGTTTCTGTTGAAAGATAATTTTATCCAATAAAATCTTCTCGGGCAATCAGCCGCGTCAACTGGTTACCGTAGTAAACCGACGTTTCGGGAACCAACTCTGTCCCCATCATCAGGGTTCTGATGTGACTGGATACCTCGGGCTTCCGAGTTGCTTCCCGAAACGTCGGTTTACTACGGTAACCAGTTGACGCGGCTGATTGCTCGAGAAGATTTTGTTGATTGTACTCGCCGCGAAAGTCTCAAATCTGCTGTGAAATTCCCGATCGTGGCTTATTTTCACGGTTTTGTGCCTGCGATAGTCAGTGGCGTTTCATAGGAACCATACCGATAACGGTGTTCGTCCACGAGAACCATGTCTGGAAAATCAGATCTCTCAGGTCGCATTCATCCTCCGTGAACAGTCTCCCCCAGGAAGTGGACGCACTGATTACGTTTTATGTTACGTAATCTGGTTCGTGGAACTGTTTTCTGTGGCGAACCTGCCTCTGGATCTTCCGTGTGGCATTTTTCCGTAAGGTTTTCTCACGTTAATCATGAACGTATTGCCGTCATCCGAAGAAATTTTGTCCCGAAGATCGTAAACTTTTGCCAGAAATATTATTGTCCGATTTTGTTAATACCAAGTCGACGTGCGTCTTCGACATCGTGAAGCTACCCGGGGGGGAAAAGGAACTAGGGGTCGTTGGTTGACTCGTTCTGGGCTCAGTTTCATAATAGTATCTTCAGTGACGAATTAATTAATTTTGAGGTCACGTCTCTGTATTTTGTGAATGTGGCAAGCGCGTGTCTTTCTGGAATGCCAATATTTGATCTCGTATTTCCTACTTTATTTCAGGATTAGTTCGACGAATTTCGTAATATTTTGATTGTGATTCCGATGTTACAGGAAATACTGAGGTTAGCCAAGAGACATGTGTGATTATGGAAGTGACGTCACGGAAGGCTTTGTGTTCTGTCTTGTTGCAGGAAGAAGATCGAGTGTATCGGCAAAATGACGCAGATGACCCAGGAAGAGATCATGGCGAACACCAAGACGGTCGTTCAGGGTCTGGAAGCTCTGAAGAACGAACATAACTCCATCTTGAACGGCCTGACTTCAAGCCTCGAGCTGACGGTGTCGAATGTCAACAGCGGCGACTGCAGCGTCGTGGAGGAGAAGAAGGGCCTCGTCCAGAAATCGCTGGACATGATCGACCTCGGCCTGGGAGAGGCTCAGGTAGGGAGCGAATTCAAAGAGGGGAGGGAGGCTCTCATCGGTTGTGACGTCGATGTCGCCTTCTGGGGGGCGACAACGCCGTGCGGACTTAAGCGGAAGTTCCAGCGTTTCGGTAGGAACATACTGCCTCGATGTTCAGGGAGTTGAAATTCTAAAAATTTAGGCCCGTGCAGACTTGTAGCTGTCCGTAAGAGAATTGGTGGTTTTCGTACAGTCTTGGCGCATTGCGTGACTCATCCGACATCAAACATCGATCTGTTTCGTGGTGTGGCTATTCCTGGCTACAGAATAAGAGACTTTGACGCCTATCGCCTTAGTGTCTGTGCTTAAAACTCTTCATAAAGTGACAAGAGGAAATTGCCGTCACGAAAACTCGACATTAAACTGTACATTTTTTGTCTGCTGAGCAGAATATTTTGGACCTGAGAGGAATGAAGTGTCTGAATGGTGTAGGAAATTCCTCGATGAGGATCTCATCCCATTGTAACTATTAAGAAAATATTAGGATGCTCACAATCAAGGAACATGAGATGGGCGAGGCATGTAGCGCGCGTGTGGAATGAAATTTCTAAATTCCAGACGACTCGGGATAACCGAGACGTAAATGGGATAATATTAAAATGTATCTCAGGGGAGAGTGTTGGAAGGTGTGGATTTGGTTCATCAGGCTCGGGATGGGGACCGGTTAAGGTCTGTTGTGAACACGGTAATGGACGTTCAGGTTGCATAAGGGACAAGGAGTTTCTTGACGAGGTAACCGCCATGTTAACTTCTCTGTAAGGGCTCTGTACCTTGACGTCATGGATTTGGATTTCTCTTAGGCGACGGGACTCTAGGGTGGGCGCGGAACATCGCGATAGGTCTGCGGGAATGCTGTGTGTTGATATCTCAGTCACTTCGTCATGTTTGTCTGTGGCTTGATTCGAGGAAGAAATGTCACGATCTGGCCGATGAGGACATCTGTGGTTCTTCCAGCAAAGAATATTCCGAAATTCTGGTCCAGTATTCACACTAAAACCTCGTATCTTCGTTATGAACTCTTTGCACGGAGTGTACAAAATGAAATTAAAGAATTGACACGAGTTTCGAGGTTTGCACAGCGGCGAAAACCTAGATTATGACGTCGCGTGGTCGTGTAATTAATTCGTCAGACACAGATGAACGTCTACCCTGAAGACTGAGGCGGTTGGTTTCTCCAAGCATTTGATAATCACGTGGTCATAGTTTCTTCTAACCCCCTTTTATGCGTGAGTATAAATTCTAAATTTCTGTCAGATGTCTACACTCTACAGGGTAATTTTATTCCTTTCGGCGTTTGTATCAAGAATTTTCCTGAAGAAAACCTCGATCTTGACTCAAATGACATGCATTCGTTACCGTCAAAACATGCCCCGCCCTTCCACCTACTTCGAGTGTTGCATTCGAGCCGCAGTATTTCCCCTCTCTTCCGCCCCCAGGACGATCAATCGACGGCCAGAGGCTCCAGGACGTCTGTCCACTTCTTCTCACCCCACCGGACGCAAGACGTCCTCATGTCCACAGTTCGCGTATTCAGATTCCGTGATACATAATTATTAAACTTCGCTATATGAGATTTTAGGCTCTCCGGAAACTGAAGATGATGTTCATCTTCAGGGTTGTAATTCCATGTGGGTAAAATACCGGCTGTTACCATCTCAAGATAACGAAGTTTTTGTTGGCTTCACGTGAAGTTATTGAATTTTCTTTTGTTATTTTTATTAAACTTATTACTTCGATGTCATTGTCACGCTTAAAAATTACCCATCGTATTCTAAAAGCTTCGAAGATTTTACTGTTTCAAACGCGGTGGTAATTTTATATACCATTCCGTGTAACGTAAAGTAACTTGGTTTCTTGTCCACCCGGTGAGTTTTTGGGCGTAATCTCTCATATTTAAGACTGTCACCTCTTGGACCGAATAATTCCGACGTTCGGGGTTTTATTCGACTCTAGATGGGGGTCAGTTGTCAGCTTGTGACCCTTGCCTCTCCCCCTCCCCCGACGAAAAACAAGGGAAGAGCCCTGCCCTCCCCTTTGCGTTGGCAACCGGGGGTGGGTCTTATGACGGCAAGTCGATACTTTGAAAGGTATCTGAGTCTTTCACTAGCGTGACATGTATTCCA